>VYZW01017022.1:3076-13500 GCA_013401315.1 Balaeniceps rex | reverse complement strand
TGAGCAGATCATTCACCTGCTCGCACCAAAAACAGCCATCGTCTCTGCTGCCCTCTGGTATGAGTGACAGGCTTAGGCACTCCCTGCAGCCAGAGACCTGGGGAACTGTATGTTTGTGTGGGAGCGCCGTCTGGGTCGCCACATTCTTCCTGGCGATGGCTTTCGGGCGCGTGGAAACCATAGCTGGGTCCTCTCCTGGGAGGATGATGACCCCTAGTTGAGTTGAGTTAGCCTTTAGAGCTAGGAGGTGGGGGCCTGCGCCCTGGCCGCGCAAACTGCCTCGCAATCTGCCGCGCCACGCCCTGCTGCCGCGCCACGCCCTGTTTGCCCGTCCTGGTCGCCGCGCTCCTGGTCGCTAGCGCTCCCAGGGGGCTGCTTTTGTACGTGAGGGCGTTTGGCCGCCGTCACTTGAGTCAGAGCTGCTGCACGTCAGCAGCTCCCTCTTTCCCGCGATCGGGGCGGGGTGGCGGGGGTGTCCTCTCTCTCCCTGCGCTTTTGGCTTCGTGGGTTTTGCTGCCTTAGGAAGGGTCCCCCGTCGCGATCCTCCGCTCCGGAGCCCTTTGCCTCGGCGACTTCACTGACTTCGCCAGAACCAGTCCAAAGTTTTATGCAACAATGACACAAGTCTGAAGACAGGGTTTCTTTCTGAGGATGAGCTGCAGTTTTGACTTTCACTGTGCATGTAAGTTACCCATCGTGCACATCACCAAAACAGAACGCAGGTCTCTAATCACCAGGGCATGTTCTCCACTGATGTTGACTTCACAGAATTGCAGGCTAGTTCACAGGATGTAAGAACTCAGCTTTTACCTGTAACTCTCAGAAACAGCAACTTCTGTGTCCCCCTTACACACACTTAGTGATGATGCAAGCTGACTAATGTATGTGGGAGAAGATTAGTGCGGTACACACATGATATATGAAAATGTTGAAAGGTTGCAAATGGTTTGAATCTGCTCTGTACTCTAGGTTAGAAACGTAAAGACAGAATAAATTACACAGGGATGGAATTTCTGCCTTGCAGTGAGTGGGAGCAATTTTTGGTATTTGGCATAGCAGGCCTACAGGAAAGCATTTGTTATAAATAAACCCAGGATGAACACAGAGGGGATCCTGATAGGAACTGAAGAAGTGCTGAGCAAGAAAGATACTGCCTTGTGGCACTCAACACTGCTCAGTATGCAGTGGGATTGGCCTGGATCATTGAAACTGACACAGTTGCAGTCATGTAAGCTGAAAATCTTCACTACAAATCCAGCTGGAATAAGCACTGGGCAGACAAATCTTAATATAGCAAAGTCTGTTTCTGTGCCCTAGCTCCTGTTAGTTCCTAGCAGCTGCTTTGGGCCTATCATCACTGAAATTCCCTCAAGATTCAATTCCTATTGTACTCCTTCATGCTGTAAGTTTAATCCTTCCTTTTGAAGAGTGGACACACCAACACTATGTGGAATCAGTTTCACTGTTGTTTATAGTCAGTTCAAAAGGACTTTAGATGGCAGGACTCTAGCAGGACCACCTAGCCCAGGGTTGCCTCCAACAGTGGATGTGTTGGGAAGACAGCAACTGGGTAGGTGTAGTGGGGATCTACCCCAGAACACTGTGCAGCCTCCAGTAGCTCTGGCTTTCAGATCCAGACGTGTTACCTCTGTATATATTTGATAAACATGAGGATTCTCTATTTGGGTGCAAGGGAGTGTTTATGTCAAAAACTAATTTGATATGGGATTCGAATAGAGACAAAAATTTGTTATTCATTGGTCTTGTAAAACTGGATCTCCACCCCCAAATCTGCATTTTGTATTGAACTGGATTTGTCATTCAAAACAAACAAAGCTCTGCTGTTTTACAGGGTGTCCAAAGCAATAGGAGAGTTTGAAAGGCTGTGAAAGTCATTGTGTGGAGCACTCTGTGCCTTTTGCTTCTGTAGGTCCCAATCAAGGACTCAAAGCCATTGGATGAAAAGCCTGGGTGATGTATGATTTGGGATGAATAAAAAATTTTGACATATACTCTCTCTTGTTGTGATAATGATGCATGAGGGCTATCAGCATAAAATTGCTATAAATCATGCTCGTTGTAAAAATAAGGGGCCTGATTGCAGTCAGCACTGAAATCTCTAGCATATTTCCTGGAAATCACTCACTTGAAAGGTGGAGTTAAAAGATCTTGTGCTAGGCAGACTCTACTGGGAAATTTGCAACTCATTGGCTGTCCATTTGTGTAACTAGGATACATAATATTTAGAAAATCTTACCAAAAAGCTGCTTCCTACTGTCATTTAGATACTTGCTTTGGCTGTCCTTTTCTGCAAAGAGGTAGGCAGATTCTGCCTACGTCCTGCACCACTGTAGTTAATGTGGTTTTTTTTAAGTTCTGAAAAGGCTGAGCAAAAAAACACAGACCTTTCTGATCCTATGTGTGGTGTGGGCAGCTCACACTGTTTGTTTCACCAGTGTCTCACATCATCTGCTCACAGTAGGGCCTTTTTACTGTTCTGGGATCCAATATGCCAGAAATATGAGTAGGAGGGCAGGTCTACACTGGATCAAACCAATGGTCTGCCTCTTTCAGTATCCTGCCTCCCGTACTGGCCAAAGGTAAATACTTTAGGAAAGTGTAAGTACAGGGCAAAACAATAACTTCCCCTAATATTCTCTCATCTCTCTCATTCTCTATTTTTAGTCCAGGGGCTTCCTGGACTACAAGGAGTTTCTCTGTATTTAATGATCCTCAGTGGAATTAACCACCGTGAGCTTGTCCAACCTACCCTTGAACCTGTGGCTCCTTCTAGTGTCCACAGTACTTCGTGCAGGTGTTCCATCAGCCTGCTACCTGTTGCATGAAGATCCAGTTCTTTCTGATGGCTTTGAGTCTTGCTCCTTGTACCTTCGTTTGCTGTCTCAGCTGATTTTCTGGAATTTAAGTCTATGGGACAGGGGAAATGAATTGTGTTTTCCTGCAGTGAGGTCTGTTGTTCCCTATGATGCAACACCTAAAGGAATTCTCCTGAGAGACATGATTCCCAGTGCACATCTCAAGCATTCAAGAACTTGTTGCTGAAGATGGTTGCATAATCAAAAGTGGAAATCACATCCTCCCTGACAAAATCTACGTTGTCTTCTAGCAGTCTGAGAAGACTTGTGCAAAAAACAGGGTAATCTTGGGAGGGATAGCACTCTTGTGCCATTGGAGCAGAGTTGCAAACACTCTTGAAAGTCTCTTGTAGTAAAGGCACTCTTGAAAGCATTAGCTCTGATCCTGAGCAGTAACTGAATTTGATCAGTCAAGAACACAACCTCTGTACTGTTTTCTTTCTAAGAGCAAGCTCAGCCTTCATAAAGAAATGGAATTGATATTTGTCTACCTGCCAGATGCCTTTCTATTTCTGCAAAGGTCTCTAAATATTCAATAGGTCAGTTAAGGAGTGATAGAAAATGCTATGTGACCTAAGCAAATAATGACCTTTCTGATGTAAGAAACAAGAAGCAGCATAACTATGAATGAACAGTTCAGAAAGCTCCATCACTTGTCAATTTGCTGTCTGTGGTCTGCTGGTAATGTGAAGAATTGACAGCAGCACCCCCAGAAATTAGAAAGACAATTGAGTGATACTGCTAAGCTTGCAGCAAAAAGGATGTATTGGGAATAACTAGATTAGGGCTCACTTGTTTATTCTTTCCCTGACTTGCTCAGGTAGGATGTCCTGATTTCATATAAATCTAAGCCTGGCTTGAGATAGGAACCCAGATCACAGCCCCACCTGTGTGGTTAGAAAGAAGGTGCTTGAAGAAAAAAAAAAAAGAAGGTATGTTAGCTATCTCCATCTTTTTTGCCTTCAGATGAAAGGGACAGTTCCCTCTTCGTCATTTTAAACTGTTATTGCTGTTGTTATTATTGTTGTTGTTGTTGTTACTTACAGTTTTTAAGTTACTCTGGGGAAATTAGCATCAATGAAAAAATGGAGAAAAAGGATCAGCTCTTGTGCTGACAACAGATGGGTAAATCAAATGATTGAGTCTGGGGAGGGAAGGTGTTTACAAAAGAGCAGAAAATGGGCAGTTGCATCTTACCTCTGCAGTGCTTTGTGTGAGAGCCACCTGTAAGGTGCAGATTGCTTTTGCATGAAGGGGTCCTTGTGCTTTGTAGGGGTAGCATGGGTTAACTGACATTCCTTTTGCTTTCCTACCCTATGCCCCAGTGCAGAGAAAATGTGTGTTATCATGCCTGATAGCTGAAACTCTGGGCCATTCATAGTTTTGCAGCTGGATGACTGCAGTGCTAAAGGTAGTAGCTAAGCAGTATCTGGACTTCTGCTCTCAGAAAAAGAGGATGGTGTAACACAACCTGCCACCTTTGTTTGCCAGCACAGATTTATTCATAACCACCTGCCTCAGTTGGTAAAACCAGACCCATGACTATGCACAAATATCAGTACAGAATGTGGGTGGCTGTGGGACCTAAAGAAGTTCCAAGAGACTCTACAGTTGGTGAAATCATAGCTTAAGCCACTAAACACTTCCATGGGCTGGGAATTCAGACTTCCTCTCTTCTCCAACTCAGTATAACAATTTTAGTGCAGGATATTTGTGAAGCATTCAGTATAAGGATGGGTTTTGGGACTTGCCAAGTCTTGGCTATTTGCCTGAGCTAGCTGTAAGAATACTTCTGACATTAAAAATGGAAACACTGTCTGTAAGTATAATGCACATATACTTTTTTTTTTTTTTTTGCCAGGAGTCTGTATTTTGTGCGGATTATAGAAATGGCTTCTCTTGCCTTTCTCCAGCCAAGGTATATTAGAAAGAGTTTCCCAGGATGGTAGTACATCCTGCTATCTGGAACAGAAATATCTCAGTGTAATTGCTTTCATGGACTTAAATTCGCCAGATGTGAGACACGTGTTCCATGGAGAAGATGTTGCAAGGTGAAATTTAGTTCATTAGAGGTGCTAGCATGCTTCTGTGGGGTAAGCACAGATGGTGTTTGCCTATGAAACAGCCACAGTCTGTAGCCCATACTTGTCCTTGTCAAACTGTTGGAGAATCTCAGGGGGACTGTGTGGGCTGTGCCTTTCGAACTGGTATTCTCCCCTGGAGAAAATCCCATTAGTGACACATTGTTCTGCAGGCCACAGTGTCCTGACTAAAGGCTTATTTTTGTGAGTATGCATGTCACAGCTAAAAGGTAATTTCTGTGGGGAATAATACTAATGTTGCATCTAGTTCTTTTGAAGCCGAGAGGTTCCAGCTTTTGCCTTAGTATTTTGCCTGTGCATATAAGTTCTGGCAGATGATACTATTGGCAGTGCTCTTTTACGTATTTCCATTATCTGAGTAATTTTGGTGGAGAACTGTGAGTTTCTCGCTCCTGACAAAGTGCTATAGCCCATTTGATAGGATGCCTTGATTGGATATGAAAGTGTCAGTTTACAGTTCAATTACCAGGGTGTAAGGGAAAGAAAACACGAGTTAGATTTGATGTTCAGCAGGAGTGAGTGGGATCATGAAGAGGATAAGAGATTTGAGGAGACATAAGTATGCAACTTCTCATGGCTTCCTTGCACGCTACAAGTTATCCTGACCTGCAGCTTTTCATGTGCCGTCCCTAAGGAAATTTTGCACATGCAGAAAATTAAGATTCCTTTCTGATATTTAGACAGTGAACTTGCTCATAATTCACTGTGATGAGGGAAAAATATCCTATAGGAAGGCAAGGGATAAATTAGTAATAGAAAAGAGAAGTATTTTTTTTCCTCTGCTTTTTACTTTTTCATGGTAACTAATCTGTCCTAAAGTGTTCCTGAAATCAGGAAAACAAATTGAAGAATGGACGGCTAGGAAGCTTTAGTTGTTATTGCACGCATACAGCAAACTGGCATTTTTGAGACAACCAACAGTCCAAAATTTCCTTAGCGCTCAGGAAAAGTCTTTGTGAATCTTTTCTTTGTCCTTCTGTGGCTCTTGCCTCTTCAGCTCTGAGCATAATTGTCATCTGGGTCATTCTGTGTTCATTTTGTGAGGTGGGGTGTCATAGCAATGACAGGACAGTCCCACACTGCACAAAGTGGACATGGAGGTGATGGTTGCCTTTTAGAGCTCAATCGTTGCTCACATACCATCACAATATCTTGTACTGAGGCAGGTTCCAGGATGAGGTGTCTATGAATACATAGAGATGGATCTGTCTGACAGAATTTATCATGAGTGTCAGAGAATGAGAATTAATGAAGTCTTCAGTCACTTCTTTCCGTCCCAGAAAAGCACAATGCTATGTCTTGGGCCAAACCTTTACCTGAAGGATAGTGCCTGCTGGTTTGGATCTTAATTCCTACACTTAGCAGGAGTACTCTCAGAAGCACAGAATAGCTGAAATTGAAAGGGACCTCTTGACATCTTCTACTCCAACTCCCCTGCTCAAGCAGAGTTAGCTTGAACTGCCCAGGACTGTGCACAGTCAGGTTTGGAATATCTCCATATACTCTTGGAGGAATAGAGAAACTGTTCTCGGTGCATGTCATGATGACAAAGTACTGGTTTATACTGACTTAAGGAAGGGGAGGGGGCAAGCGGCCAGATTTTCTTGCAGAGAAAATATAAATTCCTTCTTCGGGGTGGGCTGTGGTAGAGTTTCTTCCTCTGAAGGATTACCAACAGGTGAGAAAACAATCCATCAGATAAAGTGATCCAGAAACAGCTTCCTAGTCATGGTAGGAAGATGGAGTGTGTGATTTCTTTGGGATCTTTGCAGCCCTATTTCCAATGGTTGTTTTTCCCTGATACAATTCTACTGAATTACTGCTTTAATGAGGAGTAAAGATTTCTTATTTTAGGTTGTGATAAATTATTACAGTATTAATTAGAGCTTGCATAGCCAATTTCATTTTTCAGAGGTTTTAAAAAATGTTCATTACTTTATTAGTACTAATTAACATGTTCTTTGGGAATTACAGTACTTCTTTTTTCCAGTTGTTTGTTTGCCATTGGTTTTGTTCCTTCAGATTGGTTTCTTGTTCTCACTGTGCAGTTTGGATGGTGCATTTTCACCTGGTATGTTCAAGTTACATAGAATCATAGAATCATACAATCATTTACATTGGAAAAGACCTTTAAGATCATCAAGTCCAACTGTAAACAGCACTGCCAAGTTCACTATTAAACCATGTACCTAAGCACCATATCTACATGTCTTTTAAATACCTCCAGGGATGGAGACTCAACCACTTCCCTGGGCAGCCTGTTCGAGTGCTTGACAACCCTTTCTGTGACGAAATTTTTCCTGATATCCAGTCTGTATCTTCCCTGGTGCAACTTGAAGCTGTTTCCTCTTGTCCTATCGCTTGTTACTTGGGAAAAGAGACCAACTACCCACCTCGCTACAGCCTCCTTTCAGGTATCTGTAGAGAGCGGTAAGGTCTCCCCTCAGCCTCCTTTTCTCCACACTAAACAACCCCAGTTCCCTCAGCCACTCCTCATAAGACTTGTGCTCTAGACCCTTCACCAGCTTCATTGCCCTTCTTTGGACACGTTCCAGCAACTCAATGTCCTTCGTGTAGTGAGGGGCCCAAAACTGAACACAGTATTCAAGGTGCGGCCTCACCAGTGCTGAGTACAGGGGGACGATCACTTCCCTAGTCCTGCTGGCCACACTATTCCTGACACAAGCCAGGATGCTATTGGCCTTCTTGGCCACCTGGGCACGCTGCTGGCTCATATTCAGTCAGCTGTCAACCAACACCCCCAAATCCCTCTCTGCCAAGCAGCTTTCCAGCCACTCATCCCCAAGCCTGTAGCGTTGCATGGGGTTGTTGTGGCCCAAGTGAAGGACCTGGCACTTGACCTTGTTGAACCTCATCCAACTGGCCTCGGCCCATCGATCTGGCCTGTCCAGATCCCTCTGTAGAGCCTTCCTACCCTCAAGCAGATCAACACTCCCACCCAACTTGGTGTCATCTGCAAACTCACTGAGGGTGCACTCGATCCCCTTGTCCAGATCATTCATAAAGATATTAAACAGAACAGGCGCAAATACCGAGCCCTGGGGAACACCACTTGTGACTGGCTGCCAGCTGGATTTAATTCCATTCACCACAACTCTTTGGGCCCAGCTATCCAGCCAGTTTTTAACCCAGCGAAGAGTATGCCTGTCCAAGCCATTAGCAGCCAGTTTCTCCAGGAGAATGCTGTGGGAAACAGTGTCGAAGGCTTTACTAAAGTGCAGGTAGACAACATCCACAGCCTTTCCCTCATCCACTAAGCAGGTCACCTTGTCATAGGAGATCATGTTAGTCAAGCAGGACCTGCCTTTCATAAACCCATGCTGACTGGGCTGATCACCTATTTGCCCTCTGTGTGCCATGTGATGGCACTCAGGATGATCTGTTCCATAACCTTCCCTGGCACTGAGGTCAGACTGACAAGCCTGTAGTTCCCCAGATCCTCCTTCCGGCCCTTCTTGTAGATGGGTATCACATCTGCTAACCTCCAGGCAACGGGAACCTCTCTGTTTTAGCCAGGACTGCTGATAAATGATTGAAAGTGGCTTGGTAAGCACTTCCAACAGCTCCCTCAGTACCCTTGGGTGGATCCCATCTGGCCCCATAGACTTGTATGTGTCTAAGTGGTATAGCAGGTTGCTAACCATTTCCCCTTGGATTATGAGGGCTTCATTCTGCTCCATGTCCCTGTCTTCCCAGTCAGGGAGCTGGGTACCCAGTGAACAACTGGTCTTACTGTTGAAGACTGAGGCAAAGAAGGCATTACGTGCTCAGCCTTTTCCTCATCCTTTGTCACTATGTCTCCTGCTGCATCCAGTAAAGGATGGAGATTCTTCTTAGCCCTCCTTTTGTTGCTAATATATTTATAGAAACATTTTTTATTGTCTTTTACTGCAGTAGCCAGATTAATTTCTAGTTGGGCTTTGGCCCTTCTAATTTTCTCCCTGAATAACCTCATGATGTACTTGTAGTCCTGAGTGTCTGCCCCTTCTTCCAAAGGTCATAAACTCTCCTTTTTTTCCTGAGCTCCAGCCAAAGCTCTGTGTTCAGCCAGAACGGTCTTCAGCCAGGCACATGGGGACAGCCTGCTCCTGCACATTTAAGATTTCCTTCTTGAAGAATGTCCAGCCTTCCTAGACAACTTTGACCTTCAGGACTGCCTCCTGAGGGACTCTGTCAACCAGGCTCGTAACAGGCCAAAGTCTGCCCTCCGAAGTCCAAGGTAGCAGTTCTGCTGAGCCCCCTCCTTACTTCTCTGAGAATTGAAAACTCTGTTGTTTTGTGATTGCTGTGCCCAAGACAGCTTCTAACCATCACATCACCCACAAGTCCTTCTCTGTTCACAAACAACAGCTCCAGCGGGTGCCTTCCTTAGTTGGCTCACTCACCAGCTGTGTGAGAAACACTCAGTTTCTTTCGCCTGGCCCTTTATTTTCTGATAAGACATGTCATGGGTGCAAGAAGGAGTATGGATCTATGACGGACTGACTGTAAAAATGAGGAATGACTTCCAAACATTGTTTTAAGATCCCTGTGAATGGGAGACGTCTCACCCTGAGTAAAGAGTTAGCCTGAGTCCTGCCTTACAATGCACCTGGTATCGCATGTTTTTTGTTGTCTTTAAACGTGTTTAAGGAGTGGCTTAGGGGTTTAGGGGAGGGGTGGTGGTGGTGGTTTTTTTTTCCCCAGTAGACTGCTACTCTGCTGGAATTGTTGTGGTGTTCTGCGAATTGATTTGGCATATTGTCTCCAAAGCTCTTGAGTGCCCAGTATGTAGATGCATGGCCAGGGTTATTCAGTGAAGTTTGGTAAGTTGTCATGATGTGAAATTAGGAGTCCAGCTTGGCTCCTACCATAGTTGTTTCTGTGGAAGTGAGTGAAGGCAGCACCAGGTGCATAGCTTGGCTGATTATGAGGAGAGTGGAAGTATTTCCTGGCTCCATTGCTGTGTAGATTTCACGTTGTCTTATTCCCAGGTGGGAAGGTAATACCTAGCACATAATTCATTGACATTCTTAGGAAGTACCTGCTGATGAAGCAAAACTGTTCAAAACAAGGCCTCCACATGTTCTAGTAATATTGCTCAATTATGTCATTATTAAGTTTAGAAGATGTAAAATGAGTTACCCCTCAAATCTTTACTGTCTGAACCAATTGCAAGGGAGCATGAGCCAACAGTGAGCACTGAGGAAAGCAATGGGTATGTAACTACTTGTATCTTCAAGAATATTTCAGGTCCCTGCAGAGATTTGCGAGGGAGTGAGTTGGGCTGCAGACGCTTTCTACTGGAAGCAGATTGTGGAGGGGTGTTGATTGGTAAATGATTCAGGGATTGTTCCTTCTTTTGAAAACATTACTAGGGGTGCACACTCTGAACTTCTCTTCTAGTGTAAATCTTTCCCTTGCGCTTAAAACTGTGTGTAGCAGG
>VYZW01017021.1:13785-214385 GCA_013401315.1 Balaeniceps rex | reverse complement strand
GTGTAGGCACATATACTGGCAGCGGGTTACATTGGTTGGTTGCATTGACAAAATTTTGCTAAATTCTGCCTCCTGTGATATTTGAAAGCGCTGGGTTCCCAAAACATACCTCTGACCCCAGGGCAGCTGAAGTGAGAAGTGGTACTGAGGATGGGGCAGCTAGCAGCTACCTTCTGCAAGCATTGACCCACAAAGCTAATTTGTGTGCTGTGGTAAAACCTACCTCCCTTTCTTGAGGTCTCTGTGTGAGTAATTTGGGTGACTGTGTGTGTCTGACCTCTTGTCCTTGAGCCTGGCAGGGAAAGAGGCAAGAATGTTCTTGTTACTGCTTTTCTGCAGGCTTCCCTGAGCTCTGCAACATGGGGAGATCTCAGGGAAAGGGGAACAAGACCACAGATGCCAAATAAGCTGCACTGCTCTCAGCCAGGAGGTCAATATTACCTCTCTCCACCTCCCCATCCTGTGTCAGGTGGGGCCAGTGAAGAGTAGGGCTTTGTCAAGATGACCTCTTATGGGTAGATGACAAACTGAACAGTTTGGGAAACCAGAGACAGATTTTAAAAGGCTTTCACCAAGTTTTTCAGGTGCCTGCATGTTTAGGCATCTGCCAGAGGGCTCAATACAGGGGCCATATTTTCATAGTGTTTCCTAAAAAATGTTGCTCCTTTTAATACATTTGAAGTGGAGAGTCTGAAATTGTTAGGCAGAATTACTAGACTGCAGATTTGACTGCTTCAAAAGGGAGGTGAAATAATCCCAGGACTGCTGCTGCTGCAACCCAAGTGATCTCAGGTCACCCAGAAGACAGCAATAATTAGCCAAATATCAAAGCAGGTGCAGCTATTTAATTCTGTAACTTTTAGACTCAGCTAGAGAAATTGAAGGAGGAGGGCCAGAAAAGTCTGAGCTAGGGTGGTGCCTTTCCAGGGGCAGTGATGGGTATGATAATACTGGTTTAGTGTTATTCTTGCACAGGAAAATGGCGTTTGCCTGGTTTTAGGATAGGTGTGGTGGCCTTGTATCTGCTTACAAAAGGTGATATAGATGTATTCTAAGAATAGCCGTAGGAATATGCACATGTACGCATGTAGATACATGCAATTATGGACATCCAGAAGGTGAAGCATCTCTCAGAGGAATACTGATGTGTTTAGAATTTATTTTGGTTTTAGGGAAGCAAGACAAATTGTGCTTTTTTTTCCCTTCACAAATAACTAAGTATCACAGCTTAGAAATATCCTAGTAAGAAAACCTGCTGGCAAAGTGCAAAGGCATGCTCTCAGATCAAGCAGAACAGAAAGAAGGGGGGGACAGGACTCAAAATGTCTTTCAAATGCCTTCATGTGAATCAGACAGACAGAAAGCTAATTATCCTTCTGGCCTTTTCTGGTGGGAATAACATCATTTGTTGCCCTTTGTGGGAAAACTCCAGACCCCTTACAGACAATACATGTTGTCCATGCTAGGAGAGCAGAGCTTGCTTGTTTTAGCTGGAAGCACATTGACAAGGTGGAGCTCCTTGATACAGACTGGATGCATGGCCCAAGGCTCCCTGTTTTGCCAGGGGACCATGTGCGCAACATGGACTGACAGCCTGGCTGAAAGTAATACACAGCAGAGGTTTCCCAATAGGCAATGAGAGAGAGAAAGCGAATCAGTTCTTGATGTCTTCAGTAGCCTTTGTTCATCATGAGAGCCCACCCTTCCGTTGCTCTTCCTCATGTTTCTTTCCCAGCAGTTCATTATCTGTAATAATCTCAAGGACCGAGCCTAATGGGTAGGTTGTGGGTCCGGAACGTATTGTGCTACGTGCCATGCATGGACCCCAAAGAAGACCATTACTGCCCACAACACATGGGCAATTTGGAAATCATGCAAGTAGATAAATGTACCCCAAAACTGTGGAAAATGAATTGCCCATTGACTGCATTAGGCTACGTCAGGAAGTTTGCGAACTGGTAGCAGTGAATTTTAATGTGAAATATTTATAAATTCTTTCATAGTTTTAATATTCTGTGGAGATTTGGCTGACACCACAATTCTTAAAATTGCACAGAAACATGATATTTGGCATACTCAGTGGTCCAGAATATAGCGGCATGCCTCTCCAAATCACTGCCAGCATACTGGGGATGTTTTCAAGGTAAGTCTGTATGAGAAAATGACTGCTGGCTCAGTGGTGTGTCAATGCCAAGTCCTGTGACATTGGATCACAGCTTTCATTGCTTCCAAACAGCCTGATTCTGCTTTATTACATCGCCAGCAATGCCCCTGTGAAGAGAAATTGAGCCCGTGGCTCCTTCTTGGGCCAGATGGCCTCTCAAACCTGGAGGTCAGGCTCCGATCTCACTGACATGAGGCTGGATCCACTGCAGTGTCACATCATCCTTCATCTTGCTTGAGTCACTCTGGGCTGATGTAGGTAGGTGGCAGAGAGCCTTGGGTTTGGCTAAATGATCAATGAGGGCTTTGTGGCTTGCTGCAAAGCTTTAAATCCCTCTGTGGGTCTTGCAGTGAATAAAACCCTGGCAGGAATTAGCCCCAAATGACTAATAGCGGCTGGCTCAGACAAAGGAGTCAGCAGTACTCAGACTCTCAGAGAAAACAGTAGTAGGTTTTCAGTCCAGAAAAAAAGGGAAAGTGAACCACAGGCCTCAAAGTAACAGTCTGGCAGAGAAAATATATCCCGAACAGCAAATGATTTAAACAGGCATGCTGATTTTGCTGCTCTCTTGTGTCAGCACTATCTATCTATTGCTTTATTTCTTTGTAAGGAAGGGATTTGCAGAACAACGGCCAAGCTGTAGAAGCTCCCAAAGTCCAGGAGACTGATTTTTCTACTGCAAAGGTGGCTCACAGCAGTGGGTCCCACCAGTTGGATCAGACTTCAGCTGGTGAGCATTTGAATAGTAGGAGCAGGATCTGACCTCATGTTCGCTGGCTGCAGCATTTCACTGTGCGGTTCACATTACACTGGGTAGGAGCTCACTCCTGTTTAGCAGATTACTTAATGCATGCCTTGTGAAACCTTCACACGGCATTGTTCACAGGATCTGTCCCAAGTTTTGTTCATAAAAAGATGTAATGAGAAATTCTGCGTCCTAATATTGGTGGACAGACTCCCACTGGTCAGGGCTGTCCCTACCCAGGTGATTTGAGCATAGCCACAGGTTAGCGCGGTGACGCTCCAAGGTCAGGCAGAAGATGCTGTGGAGCATTTCCTGATCATCTCAAGAGGTGTCAGAACCTCTTCTATACACACACGTCTCCATGGCAGAAGAAGTGTGTCTGGACCTCCTCCAGGCATCCCCAAGCCGGTTGTAAATTACCAACTTCAAGTGTTGCTACCAGTTAACACTGCAGCCTTGGAACTGCCTGAATGAGGTTTAACCTTGATTTACCCTTTATTTTATAAAGTTTACCCCTTATTCAGAGTACAATACCCTGAGTACAATACCTCCAATCAATCCTGTTTAAGATAGGCACCCCTTCCCAGCCCGGCTCTGGCTGTAAGAGAAATGGGTGATGATTGTGTTTGTTCAACCCTGTTTGGAATTTACAGCGCTTTGTAAATGATTTATTGCAATCATAAATAATTGATGCCTCTGGAAATGGATTCCTGTCAACAATACATTCAGACCCAGGCCTTCATTTCAGCCTCATGGTGGCAATATGCATTTAATGGGGAAATTGGTCCGGTTGCTTTAGGTTCTTATTTATGTCTTGAAATGTAGTGCTTATATACCTGGTGGGGGTTCTCACTTCTGTAAAAGGAAAACTGTGTGGAGGGTGCAGGCCCTTCAGGTGCAGGAGCTGTGGTACACATCCTACCTGTGAACGGGCAATGCCCTGCCTTGTGGAGGAGCGATGCAAGGAATTGCAGTGTGGACTTTCTGTTATGCTATTAGTCTGAAAAGTGGTGTCTTCCCAGGAAAATAGCATCCCCAGAAGGTCTTGACTGATGTGGGTAGACATAAATGGCTGAAAACATTAAGGCAGATCTTTGTCTCTCACTCTTCACTTCCCCACAACTTGAAATGGACACTCCTTTGCTTGACTTTTCTTGTCAAGACTTCTAGAGACCATGTAGTTTCTTACTTGTATTCGTTTCTGGTCATATCTCATGGTAAGGAGGTAGGAGAAACACCTTCTACCATGCAGATCAGTTTTAGGCTTTTCATTAGATTTTCCCTTTCTTTCTCACTGACATGCTGTGAAAGCTTCTGGATGAGAGTCCTCGTCTTGCAGGACCGGGGCTGTTGCCCTGTCGTTAGATTTGGTTCCCATCTGCTTCCACCAGTGCCAACAGCTCTTCTACTGATGAGCACTAAGTGCTGTCTGCCTACCTGAAACAAGGACACTTTGGGATTGTGGAGAAACTGGTCGTTCCCCTGTAGCTGCAGTCACAGTTGCTCCTGTCAGGGAAAACATCAGTGTGGAAAACATCAGTGTGGAAAACATCAGCATGAAAATATGGGGATGTTGCACTCGTTCAGTAATGGGCATTTGTCTGTGAACTCCCCACCACCATGTGAACTGATTGCAAAGGACGAATTCAAGGAAGGAAAGGTCTCTTACCAGGAGGCACAGATCTGCCAGGTAAGTTGGCCATATCTGCGTTCACAAGTACGTCCACTGTCTTCTTCGGAGTTTTGACATCTACAGCTTCAGCCACGTTGACCTGTTGGTCTCAGCTGTGACAGTAAGTGTAGTTCTGTGAAATGAAGCACATTGCTTATGTATTTTTGAAGTAAGGATAAAAAGCTTTTATGGATTTGTGAATAAATGCAATAGAAAAATAATTCAACTTGTCCTTTAGAGTCAGTAATCCCAAATAGCCAGAGGTTAAGCGTTTCACCTAGTGCCTGATTACTATTTCCAATCATCTCATTAAGTGCCTGGTTTCACAGTGACTGCAACACGTTATCTCCAAGGGGATTAGCACACGGAATACAGAGTAATTGAGACCTTGTGATCATTCTGTCACAAGTATCAACAGAAGGGAGGAAAAACTGTTATTTTTTTAAACAAGATACTTCAAGGGAAGGAATTGCCTTCTAAAAATAGAAGCCAATGCTTTCAGAAGTCACTTGTGATTTTAAGGTGTCACTGTTGTTTGATACATGACTTGGTACATCTTAAGGGCTGCAGATTTTAGAAGTGATGTCCGTCTTCACTGTGCTATTTACTGAGTCATGTATAGGGACGAATGAACAGTGCAGAGGGAATATACTTCAACTTCTTCTTATAAAGGCTGAGCTGAGAAGGCATGAAGTCTTTTCTAGGTATGACCCTCTAACATGCCCATGGGTGAGCTGGCCCGACCCTGTAAGATAGCCTTATGTCATGTCTGGAGCTGCCTGAAACAAGGTGGGACAGACTTCATGCTCCACATGGCTTTTTTTGCTTTCCTCTTAAACACTCCTCAAGTGAGGTATTTTTTTGAGTTCTTTTTGCTTGTGGCTCAGAGCAAAGCCACCTGTGAGCCCACAGCAAGTATAGATCGGCTGAGATTTGTCTGCTGCGGTCTCTTCTCCAAACCTTCACCTCTCGCTTTCCTTTGGGTAATTTCCTGGCTCATCAAGATCCATTTTTCATTATTTTCTGTCACATGTGTTGTGCTGGTGGGTTTTATCTTTATTGTGAGGCTGTCTTCACTCCTGCTAGGAAGACTGAGACATGGTGATGTGCTTCTAAAGTCTCAGCATGCATTCATGTGACTGGCAGATGGAAACAGCCAGTGTTTTAGGGGCTGACAAAGATGACATGGCTGCAGGGCCCGCTGGAAACTCTTCAAAAGGTCAGAGGAGTCAAAGGGAATCCAACATGTTTCCCAAAACCTAGCTGCAAAACAAGTGCGGTAAAACTGCTTCGCTAATTCAAGCAGAAGGAAAGCAGCACATTTGATGGCGTTGCCACGCGTGCAGCCTGCTGCTGGCAGCTCGCAGCCTCACCTTTGTGTTTCCCCGTTTGCTGTGGTGGGTTTTTTGCTTCCTGAGATAGGTACGTAATCGCAAGCCCGTGGAGTCCCCTGGGTGTTAGGTGCTTGCATGTGTGTGCTTTGCTCCCATCTGCAGCAAGAAAACAACTGTGCCCGTCCCCACAGACAGGTCTGTGCAAGTAAGGAGTGAACATTAAGCAAACCTGTGACGGAGGCTTCCCCGAGCAGTGCTGGTGGCTCAGCAACAGCAGCTTGGAGCCACCGTGCCGATGATAGCTCAATGACGGTTTCACAGGCTGTCAGTGACCGTTGTGCCTGAGTGAGCCAGATGAAGGGTAATGGGATTTAATTGCTCTTTGGAGCAGAGGAGAGACGGGGGGTGTTCGGCACCGTGGGTTGTATTTAAAAAACACCTTATGAGGTGAGGTTGGAGGGGGAGAGGGAGTGGAAATGGATATGTGCCTTTATGGAGTGGGATGAAGCAGCTTTAGAAAGCAAAGGGGGTTCTTTGATGCATTTGTAAATGATTCTGTGGATTACAAGATAGGTGGTCAGCTGACACAAACGGCCTTGGAGAGAGCGGAATAAGGCAGGTTTGCCCTGCTGAGAGTCTGTCCCTCTTTGCGTTCCCCAACCTTCCCACTCCCCTGTGGCTCTCAGGGCTCAGGCTGTCACCTCAAGCACCACATCACGGCTGCTGGGTCCGTGCTGCTATGGGGCTCCCAACCAGTTTGAGGTCTGAGGGGCTCCATGGGACTGTTTCACTCCCATCCCCTAGACTGTCTGTGCAAGCCACAGAAGTCACACGGTAATTTAATTTGACTCCATCTCACGTGGTTTGGCTCTGTCTCTGCAGGAAGGAAACGTTGGCAACATTGGCAAGGTAGCGCAGAAGTGAATCCTACCCAGTGGTAGCAGGGAGCCCCTGTCCACGCAGTGCCTGGCACCAGCACTGGCTCTCAGTCTCCCCCTTAACTCCCTCCTTCCTGAGGAAATAAAAAGAGATATCTTGGCTCATATCTCCCCCAGCAAGCGTCCTGGCAATGGACGAAGCTCAGTGATGGTTTTCCCTTCCCTTCTTCTTTCCTGTTCCTTTTGTCTGGCATGAGAAGCCCTGGAAAATCCAATTTATTTTTTCATTTTTCATTCTTGGAGGTGCATTTGAAGCGCTAACTGGTGCCACGGGAAATGAGCTGTGGTAGAAGCCCGCAGGGACCTGTGGCTGCGCAGACACTGATGGATTGTGCAAGTCAGGAGAGTAAAGGAGCCACTCTCTTCACATTTAAAGGTACCACAAAACACACTGTCCAGGATGAACACACCCACAGAAGTTTCTTGTTGGAGACTGTATTATGAATATTCATGGCTCCTTGTTTGTCAAAACTCTTGCAGTTTCCCTTATTTAAGAGTGGGGTAAAGGAAATTCACTATCTGTGTTTAAACATTTGTTCCAAAAAACACCTTTTCCAACACAAGACTGCATTTGGCTTTACCCACTTGCTTCTAGGTCATGGTTGTATTGTGGTTTATTTTCTGCTTTGTTTATTAATTTCTACCAAATTAACCTCTTCTTTTTCCATCTAGCCAGGAGATAATGAGCTTGTATGATAGTCTTTTATGGTGTCTGTTAAACACTACTTTTGAAGCAAGCTAAGCTAATGACACGGGTAATTAAACCTCACACTTCAGGATACAAGATGATTGGCGGCAGACTCAGGATGGCTTTATTCCCTCCCCACCTCCACTCTCCCTGGCTAATGTGGCTATGCACAGATGCCTAGGGCCAGTGTGTGGGGGAATGTCACCTTTTTCTGGAGCAGTGAGCTTTATGAGAAAGATTAGGGTTAACAGGGGCTAATACATACCCATGGTCTGTCCCAGTGTGCCAGACTTCATGCTGGGTGTCTCAGCAGACCTTGGTTCCCTGAAATCTCAGTCTGAGTCCTGGCAAGGGGATGCTTCTAGCTGGACTGAGTCCCACACGCATTACTGCCAAGAAGCATCTTGGACAGGCCCTTGAAATTAAAGGGTGACTCTTCTCATGTGAACATTAAAAGTCATTATGGAATGTCTATTAGCTGAAACAGTCTTCTTGGCCAAAATTAATGTTCCTTCCAGATAGCTCTTCATCTTGCTATGCAGTTGGATATACTCCTTCTTTTCCTCATCCTGCAGTTGCTGGGCTGCATAGACATACAGGCACTGACATGCATCAGAAGCAGCCGTGCACAGATCAGGGATTGGCTGGCACTTTGCTACCAAGAGCAGAGAGGTGACAGTGATGAGAACTTGTGGAAAAATCTCACCCTGGAGCATCTATTTTCTATCTGCTTTGGCTCTCAAATAAGAAAGAGGAGCTCACATTTTTAAAATATTGCTTAGTAAATTGGTAGAGATTAATTCCTATCTCACAAAAATGGAACTTCAGCATAAGAAAACAGCGAGCAGATCGTTAGCTGTTAGAGATGTGATAAGTTACTTGCTGGGGAAAGTGATACATTTGTTTTCTTGCACATTTGCACACTTTCCTCTTACCTCCTGCCCTGCTTCCCCAGATAGTTAAGACTGTTCAAGGGCAATTCCTGTGACCCAAGTATGTCACTGACCCATGCTGGCATGAGCTGATGAGCACTCTGCAGCATATAATGCAATGGCTTACTTTTGCAGAGCTCAGAGTAACACCACTCTGGTTGTGGGGTACCTGTATCAAGTGGACACTATCTATAGCATCATTTAATTGTCCAAAGCAAAGAGAAAAGCAATGAAAAAAAAAAAAAAACCAAGGGAAAAGATAAACTGTAGATAAGTTTATATTTTCTATTCTGAACAATAGATCAGAGACCTGCAGTAACAACTACATCAGCGTTTATTGCATCTCTGATCCAAAAGATGTCTGATAAATTCTAGCTAATTTCCAGACTTGGTTTAGAACGAAGCAGCAATCTCTTCTGAACCTCTTTTATATGCCCATTTTTATTGTAAAGCTATAAAGTAATTTTTTTATGTGATTTGCTTCTTAATGTCCTCCAGCATTATGCCTTTGCTCATCCATTAACTACCAGCCTGCTCTGACACCCTGCAGCCTAGCTCTGTTAATACTGAAAGGCAGTACCAGTCGATGCTTCAGGAGTCACGAGCTTAGTTTCAGAGCTGATGTAAACTGTCACACTTGCACGTCAGAAAGTGCACAGCCCTGGTCAGCAGGTCCTCTGCAGGACTGAAGGCCAGGCTTTCCTTGGCAAAGCCATTCAGGCCCTGTCTTCAGAGATATTGACTGGGATGGGAATTTATATACCCTGAGGTGTAATGTGCATTCCTTTGTAACTGAGTCCTGCCCTAACTGAAGCTGCTAGACGCTGTCCTCATAAGAACTCAATAATATTTTCTAATAAAAATAGCTGCAGTTTTATCTCATCATTATTTCATTACAAGTACTTGCAGCAAGTATTTTTAGACCATATTCTGCTTTATTTTCAAGAGTTTGTTATTAATTTGGGGTATTAACTCTTGTAATGTATTTTCTTAAATTATTTTGCTTTTCACAATTATATGCCCTACACCTTTGAATTATTATTGTGATTTCTGTCAACAATTCTTACCAAACCCTGTTTTTACTGAGTCTTGTGCATCAGTCCCCAGATTCAGGAGCCAAGTGACTTTCAGTGTTGCAGCATAAGTGATAAAAACCCAAAGCCCCAGAGGCTTCCAGTTTGGAAGCCCAGCTCCCTTTTTTCTGATTTCATATGGGAAACCCCACCAGGAGCCCCAGTCTAAGCAGAGATCACAGGGGGCACTTCCTTGGGAGCCGGAGTGCCAGCTCCCCAGGAACGTTGACTTGTTCCTGGGCAAGGACAGTGATTTGGCTGCCTAACAGTGCCCTCAAGAGTGGGAAATCCAAGGACAAACATTAGCCTCCATTGAAACAAATCAGTGGGTTATGGTCTTTCTAAGCCCCAAGCCTGCAAGTTGGTTGTTTGCAACGTTGTGTTAACCATCTCCAAAGGCTTGACGTCTCAAAACAAGTAAAACAAGATGTTCTCCTTCCCCTGACTCCCACACAATCACCAAAAACTTTCACAGGGGATTCTTCAACACTGGGAAAAAAATAGAATAAAAAGAATGAGCCCTTTCAAGGACGCTGTTAATGGCCCAGGGACTGAGCTATATCCCAGGAGATGGAGCTGTCTGTCTTATACAAGAGCTGCAAAGCCTGCTGGAAAAGCAGATGTACCCAAGAACATGTTCATTACGACTCCATATCGACTCTGCGTCAATATGCTGAAAGATAAGGACAGAGTCAGGCTAGTCATAATTTCTCTCCCTTTCTCCCTTTACTCCTACATTTCCACACTGAAAACTGGAGTTCCTGGTCTCCACCAGCCAAGTGAACTTTTTTAAGGCAGAAAATGTGGCAGAGCATGTGATCCTGGCACCCTCTGCATGCAGGCCCCCCTCTGCATGCAAACACTCCTGAAGAAAACTGGATGTCTGTGGATTGGGAGTTGGAGAATAAAATCAACGCAGGGTGCAGAGGCTGGAAAACAATAACTTTGCATAACCGATGTTAATTTTGTATGTGGTATTCTTCGCGTGGAGCTTAGTGTCGAATTGATGATCTAGAAGTGGCACCATCTCAAGTTTAGCTTAGACAGAAGACCTGGACTCAGTGAAATCAAGCCTAAGCATCCCCGACCCTCACCAATAAAGAGCAGACATTCTCTTTTCAATCTAGTTATCAACCATCTCTGATCAGATCAATGAGTTCTTGTGAAAGACCTAATATAGCCTTGTGGCCAGGTCTCTCAGAGAGAGAGTACATACCTAGAAAACACTTTTCTTCCTCTCATTGTGCTGCTGGTTAATAATCATAGCAAATGGAGAATCAATTTGAAATGATTTAGGCTTTTATGCCGTCATCAGCGGTGGCTTTTTTATATCTACTAGAAAAAAAAAAGTTGATTATAAGGACAGTAAAATGGCACATGGTAGAGGACAGGAGAATGTCTCTCTTGTAGCACGGTAGTTTGGTTCCAGTGCTGTGTCCCTAAGCTCAGGAGGATAAGGCCAACTGTTGAGACTCGCTACTTACCTCTGTGTGTCTTGTGAGCATTTATAAGTGGAATTCCTGGTGTGGTGTTTCTGATGGAAGTCTTTGGCCCTGTATTGCTAAGGGTGGGACAAGATGGGAGCTCCAGTTTTGGGGATGAAATTTTACTTCCAGCTGCAGTTTAGAAAGCAGAGTGTATTCTCTGAAGCAGTTATTTCTATAGATAATGACCAGGTCTCACCCAGCTGAAACCTCCCTGTGCCTTAACAACCACCTTCCCCTCCTGGGAAATGATGGATTAAGTAATCTGTGTTGCGGTGCTGCTGGCTGTAAGGTTGTAAATCGCATGCATGTGCTTCCAGAAATATGAGATCCCACACTGGTTTTTAAAGAACTGCTGCAACAGTAATGCTGATAACATCTCCCTCTCACAGGGGGTACGCGGTGAACCAAAGTCTGCTCTCAGACAGGCCCATGCATCAATGGGTGATGAGCATACACCTCTGACAGCAGACCCTTCCCTTTAAGGGCTGCTGAGCTGAGTGAAATATCTCTTCCCAAGACGTTTTGCAGTAGGTTGGCATGTTACTGTACGTGAACTATTGCTGAGGCAATTGCAGGCAAACAAGACCCATTTAGAAATAAAATGAGAATGAAACAAATCATAGAAACAAAGCCTTTCTGTTTCAAAAGGATGCCTCTGTCCCGCAGCCCTGGGCATCACTGTGGATTGGGTCAGTAGCTGGTGTGGTTGTCCATCTTTTTGTTGGCTTCAAGCAGGTGATGCCAGTTTGTACCAGTCAAGACCCAAGGTCAGATATTCATGTCAGCAGAGCTGCAGAAGTAGCAATGCAAGAGCAGCAAGCTCATTTTTATCATCCTCAGCAGTGACTTAGTGGGACCTCGGCAACATCTGCCTGCCAAGGAGTAGGCTGTGGCTCTGAATCTGTGCCTTGTGCTGACTGCTGGCTTTGTCTGGCAGTAAAAGTGATGTTTGTTACCTCCCACTTGTTGTCATCCAAGTAATTGTGGGGCCATGCTCTCCAGTCATAACAGCACAGTGATAAGGGTTTCAGTGACTTCCAAAGGCTTGTTGGTTTTGGTTTTTTGTTTTGTTTCAGTGTTCTGGTTAGAGCAAAGCCTTGCAAGCTGTTGTACTGGTATAACTGGAGTGTGCCATGTCATCCATGGGCCTGATGCCAGGAAGAGAACAAAATACTAACTTGAGCCCAAAGGGAAAGCATGAAGCTTGTCTTGCCCTGTAAGCCTGGCTCCTCGGATGGGCAGCTGGCTGCAGGCTGCCTTGCATCTCATGGAAATGCTCTCTCTTTGAAATGAGCTCCTCTTCCGGAGACTCCCATTTGGGTTGCCTATTCGTGGCTACGTCCTGTTTTGTCCCTGTGCTTGGTCTCCTCTGTGCTAAACACTGCGTATTTCCTACCTGATCACGGTCTAGCTGGGGCCAAACTCATGTTTCAGAGGGAAGTGAAAGGCAGCAGAAATCCAAAAGTGCATTTACAAGGTGGGATGTGATTTTACTCCTCTTGGGTTGATGGGACTGTATCTGAGAGCTGCTCGTCTCAAGCAGAGCCAATCTCCATTTTGGAGCCTGGCAGGAGCCCCAACACTGGCTCTGATTTTGCTAGAGATGGTGTTTTGGGCTAGCAGCTGTAACACTGTACAGCTGTCTGACAGCAAGGGGAAAAGTCCCCTCCTGGCATTTGTTTCTGAAGACAGTGCTGCAGGGCTCTCCAGAAATGAAAAATAAAGCAGTAGCAAAGAGAATTGGCTCCAATCTAGCTCAGTCACCCCAAAGCTGTTTGTAGCCAAGCTGCAGCTTAGGGAAGGCGGTAGGACCTGGACTAGTGGGAAAAGGCAGATAACGCCATACTCTGGGGACAGGGGACATCACTGCTTTTTGCTCAGGGCTTGAGGTTTGACCTCACCTCACCCCTCTGGCAATGGCTCTACTGGGAAGCAACAGCTCCCAGTGTGAGCTTGAGCAAGATCTGCAGGCTGGCCATCAGCCAGAGGGGCTCGCTCTCCCCTACCACCCAAGCATGGCCAGAGTCCTCCTGCCATGTCAGTCCCCCGAGGAAAAGCCAAGCAGCCTGTTAAATGATGATTTTGCAATATAGCCCAGAGGGGGATTGAAGGAGTCCAACAAACTCCCTGTTTGCATCAGCAATGCAAGGTGGAGCGTGGCAGCACCAGGCAGCAAACGCACTGTCCAGCTATCGCTGCTTCCCAAGAGCCGGAGCAGGCAGCCGCCTGTGCTGGCTTTGCTCCAAAATCACTGCCTGCTCCGAACGACCGATAGAGAAGTTGCCTTAGCACTGCTAGAGGGCGAAGTGACAAAACTGCAATTTAAATGTGGCTCTTTCAAGCTCTCTGAATGACAGAAAACACCTGACACACTGTGTTGGGGAAGGCTGGCTCTTTCTTTCCACACATTGACAGGGGCATTAAAATGTATTTATAACAGCTGGGGATGGCTTGCCCTGAGGAGTGAACTTAATTCTTAGTCTGCCAGGCACTCTTTTGTGAGTGACAGTGATTTGTCCCCTGTGTGTTCGCTCTCCTTCTTGCCCTCTTGCATTCCCCTTGCATTTTATAGAGCTGTATTTGACAGTCTAATTTCATATAACTAATAACATTATGTAGCGAAATGAACTCAAATGTCCGTTTATCTCTCCAATGCTGAACTACTTGGTAAACACTACTTTTCCCACCTCTCCTGTTAAGCCTCTGCTGTGGTTCGGTTTTCTGATCTCCCTTTTAAACAAATATTTTGATGAGAGAAGTGCTCTGACTTCTATCTTCCATGTGACTAAGCCAGGGAAGTGCTTTATACAGCCAAAAGAGGCCCTTTGGTGACAAGTTGCAACAAGTAACTAAACAAAAAGCTAACCTGAAATTGGTTATTTTAATTTTTCCGGTAGAAAGCTTGACAGCACATCTCAATCCTCCCCCTCATCTTGACATCGAAACAAAATGAATGCAGAAATCCCAGCTCTGCCGAAATCAGGGAGACCGCTGGTGATGACTTTGACAGGCGTCAGGCTTTGCCTCTGCAGCTTCTGGTCTTTCCTATTCAGCCTTGATTTGGAGCCACAGAGATCTGGACTGTTTTGCTCAGCTAAGAGGGACCTTTCAGGTAGAGGACGTGTTACAGCCCTCTCTCAGTGGAGGTGATGGTGGGGGGAACTGTGGAAATGCAGAGCTTCAGGTCAGTGCAGGACACCTGAGACAACTGTCAACTCTAGTTGCCTAATTAGAGGGATTTTCTTAATAAGACTCACCAGGAGGTTTGTAGTTGAGGATATATATTGCACACAGGCTATGACTGCATACAGGTTCCATTCACCCAGAGAAATGACTAATAGGTTTTGTAACAGCTTCTTAAAAAATTTTTGCTGTTGGCCACCAAAATATCTTGGGGCAATCAGTTCCGCTGGGTAAGTCTATGGGGAGAAATTCTCTTTTGGTAGCTCATCTTAATATAGCAGGCAGACATATCTCCTTGGTACTGTGTGGAAAAGGTACAAACAAGAGGATATGTGTCATCATCAACTTCTTTATCCTGCTCTTGATCTTCTAAACTTCTATCATCCCCTTATTGTCCTCTTTGGAAATTCCATCTGCATCCTCTGTTCCTGCAAGGAAGAGTCAAATGCAAGTCACTTTTGAGGAATCAAACTTTCCGGACCTGTTTTGAAGCTAGTGCTTTTAAAATAATTTCTATATTTATTTTTTCTGATTCTTTGCTTTTCCCATTTGGTTTGGACAAATCTTCCATCAAATTCTTTTTAGCCAGGTGCAACAAAGCCCTTTGATTGAAAACTGTATCTTTTACAATGTAACCCTGGCCTCATCTTTTCCCAGCCATGGCTCAGCCTTGGTTTCTGACGTTAGCATGGATTTTCCTGACAAAATAAATTCTCAATAAAGGGAAGGGGTGCGGGGAGGCACAGCTCTAAGCTGGCAGCTTTACAGACCTCATCCATTCAACAGAGCAGTGCAAATGACTCTGCTTATTACCTGTTTTGCAGGATATCATAGCACATCCTCCAGAAATGGGAGAAACAGATGTTTTTCTACTCATTACCTGTACTCCCACTTCCCAAGTGGGAACAGAATGTGAAGCAAAGAGGCTGGTAACAGTGCAGCATACCTTGCCCACCTGTCCTATCTCAGCATATATAAATACATATGTGTATCCATAGATAACTTGTATATATGAGGTGGGTTAGCCCGATGATTGTATATGGCATGTGATAAAGGAAGTTAAAAGCATGGAGGCACGTCCCCCAGGTAGTGGGGACCACTTCAGCAGCAAAACTGTTTGCTCTCTGCCTTGGCCTTTGCTTCTTTTCCACGTGGGCTGAGAGTGGTGGTCTCTCCAGAGGGAAGCAGTGGTCCCGCCTGCTGTTCCCAACCACCACTGCTCTATGGCTTATTTATAGCCACAAACAGTGTGAAGTGAATTTGGGATATAGCTGCAGTTGACAGCACTGGTTTCTCCTGCTATAGGAAGCTGACGCACAAGACACTGGATGTTTCCTGCCCATTGAGGGATCAATGGAGATAGGAATAGTAGCTACTTGGTGGAGTTTGGGCAAGATCTGCATGTGTGTTGTCCATCCTCTGTAGTGCAGTAAAATGGCTTTAGGTGAGAATGAGGATCCCACTTGCTAGGCATGCTCTAAACATGTACTGAAAGACTGGTCCTGCACCTCGTGATTTGCAACTACCCCACAGACAGAAAGGAGGAGAAATTACCCCAGTTTATGGTGAGGAAGCAGAATGCTAGAGAGAATAAATGAGTACGGACAAAATAGTGGGTCAGTGATATATTTCAACTCAGACCTTGGAGCACTGGATCTAGCCCTAAGATCATTCTGCTCATGTTTCGCCTTTTCTGTTCCTCACCATGCCATGAAAACCAAAACCAATAAAGGAACGGCAATTTCCCTTTGGGATGGAGGAGGAGAGAGAATATCACATGGATAGCAAGTGTGCACTCCTCGTTCTCTCAGCCCATATGGAGTGCAAACTCAGTTCTGAAGAAGAAGCCAGAAAAGTATTTAATATTTTATTTTTAATAATAAATATGGCCATGTGGCCATGTGTAATTAGGAAGATGGCAAGTGCTAGACCGTGAAGGGGTTACTTTCCGATGTTTCCACTGACATCCGTTCTTTTGGCTGGCCTCAAAATCACAGTTGATATGGCCTAAATTAGCAGAATTGAGCTGCAAAACTGAGAAAAGCTGCAAAATCTTTTTTTTTTTCCATCCTAGCATTCTTTATAAAGTTGGCTCAATGAGTTTTTTCCTCTCATATTCATTAATATATATTTTAAATGCTTAATTTAGAAATGACCACAGTCCTTGATCACCTTCCTGTTTACATTTTGACGTTGCACTTGGAGCAAAGGGACCCGCCCTTGTACTTCTTCTCCCTCCTCCACTCTCCCAGCTTTGTCACTCTCCTTTGGGATCTCTTTTCAAAAGAGCAAGAGTAGAGAAAAGGCTTCAGATGGCATAAATATTGCAGGAACCAGTGTTCATCAGAGAACGGCCTCCTTTAAGATCAATATGTCTTCCTGAGGGGGCATTCAGTCCTTCAAAGTAAACAAGCTGGGAACATTAATTCAAATGCTTTTATACTAAATACATATACATGAATTAGCCTGTGTGGCTGTGATAAATAAGTGTTATATAAGTGAGGTTTAAAGCAAACCACACATGCAAAAAAAAGCAGACTCTGCAAATTTGCTAGGCACAAGCCAATTCCTACTGCTGATCTTCTGATGACCAAGATAATTTTGTTAAAGGGCTAAAAGGAAATTCTCTCCGCCTTTGTGAATAGATTGATCTGGGCTATCAAAATCTTTTCCTGAGACAAGGAATACCTTTATGCTGATGTGTAAGTCAAGATATTTTGCAAAATGCGCTGAATCTACATTTTGCAGTCTGTCATTGCCTGGGTTTGGAAATGTGGTCGTTTTTCTGGGCGGGGAGAGAAACGCAGACAGGGTTACCTCCATCTCAAGGAGGGAAGGTGGAAGCAATGTGTCTTTATTTCTTTCTGTGTCAGACGTTGAAAACTGGCTCAGACTGATGTCAGATATTTTGAGCAGGTTTGTAACCTGCCAGTCCTCCCCAAGATGGGCAAATTGCAGAGCTGTAACTACCCTGCAGTGAGAGCAGGAGCCTGGCAAAGATTTGGCTTGGACTGGAGGTGGGTGATACCGTTTGATTCTTTCATGATTCTGATACCAGCTTCCCTCCTCCCAGTGCCACGGGGTACTAGCACAAATGAAATTTGTTGGAGAACGGGTCCCTGGAAATTCAGGAAAATCAGGATGGTCCTGAATGGACTATTTGGATCTGTTCATGTTCAGGATAGCCCCTGTCCCTCAGTGAAATCACAGTCTCCTGCAACCCTGGAAGAGGTAATTGTTCTTAACATTTGAGTCTCTAGGTTATTAACTCTGGATAATGGTTGCAAGAAATTCCTTCCCTCATAAAGTGTAACAGGGGAGAGAAGGCAGCAAAAAAAATTGGTAGGAACATAGGAGAGGTCAATCATAGAGAGAATGTTATTAATTATGACGCATTTGAAAAACATGTTAGAATAATCAAGTGGAAGAAAGTGGAAGGAGAAAGAGTCTAAATTAGTATGGGAATTAGCAGAAAAATAGCCTTGTGGTCATTAATTCATATCTGGCACAGCTGGTAATTCAAAAGAATCACTTCATATGTTAGAAAAAAGGCTGGCTGGTGGCTAAAGCATGGGACAAGGTAGGTGTTTGTTTTGGTTTTTTATACTGCTGTGGTCTGTGCCTTTTTTGTGTTTGGACAACTGGAGGATTTCCTCTTAACCCATGAGCTCTCTGATTCAGCAGGATGGAAAAAATCAAAGCCTTCAGCAAGACTTGGCCAAACCTCCTGATTGTGCCAGGCATCAGTGCAGCAAAAATGTATCTCTAGGCCTGTGCAGATGCAGACTCAGAGTGTTGCAGACATGATACAGTACCGGCATCTTGATGTCAATGAAAGTATGTACATTTTTATCCCTTAAAAGAGTTTAAGCCTTCTAAATAGTTGATCAATTAGCTTTTATGCACTACTTAATTCCTTTTCTGCCAGGTTCTCATGTCCAGAGTCTCTCATCTTGGGTGGTGGTGAGCAAGCAGATTTATATCACAGCACGGTGTGTTGAGCTACTCAGACACAAGGATGTGCCTTCCATGCCCTCAGGCAGGGGCGAGTCCACCTATTTTTCTGAGCACAGTTTCCTTCTGAATCACGTAATCTTCATCCAGCAGCCTTGAGTGTTGTGACTAAGACTCATGAGGAGACCAGCACTAGGACTATGCAGTGCGCCAGGGCAGGCTTTGCTGGGTCGTTAGTAGAAGAGGGCTTTGTAAGGTGAGGAGCAGGGCAGGCAGCTAAAAGGTTGTAGCTGAGAGGCCGTCATGCTATTCTGCGTGCTCTTGGTGTTGAAGGGTGAAGTCCACCTTTTGATTGCAGAAGGATAGAGTTGCAAATAATTTTGTCAAATTATGTTGCCTGCTCACAGGTCCTAAGGAACCCCCAGGTTTCCCCAGCTAGCCACTGAAATGGAATTTCCATTCATCTTACTCTTTACCTTTAAACCAATGGGCTGAAATCTCCAAGTAGCTTTCTTCTGGTCTTTCCAGTTTGGGGCCGTAGTTCTCTGAAAGGAAGACTAAGTGAATGCGAAACTACCAGCCAGGAGGGTCAGTTTTCCTGTGGACATTGTGGTCCAACATGCAGCAGATACAATTTAAAGGAATTTCATACAGGAGGGATGGAGAAACAAATGGTAAATCCAGCAGGCCTGGTAAGGCTGCTGTGAGTTGTTCCTTGACCTTGGGCAGCTCTGCAATATTTATGTGCATTTTGTTCATGGCCTGCCACCTCACAGATCCATCTGTGCTGCCTACTGTAATGGCGATAATAAAGACTCCCGAGACATTTCCCAGGGTCTCTGATACAAAAACCACAAAATCCTCTCCATCAGCCTCATTTGACACTGTTGGAATTGGTCTGTTTGTTTAGGACTGTGCTCTCTCTGTTCCTCTGAAAGTGTTTGACGTTGGTGTTCCTCTGAAGAGTGTAAAAACAGCCATGTGTGCAGAATATGTGGAGTATCAATTCTGACTAAAATCACTACAATTATATATATTTTAATCAATATTTGCAGCATTGTAAATAACTGGGAGGTAATGTTTGACTAGCTTTTGGACTTACTGGATGGACGTATTTTCCACGTGTATAGCTGGGAGGTCACTTTCTGAATTAATATTATTATCCTGCAAATAAACTTTGGCAGGAATCAGAATAAAGCAAAAGCATCCAAACAACCTGGGTTGTTTGGGAGGGAGGTGCCCCCTGCACAATACATTGTGCAAGATAAGTGTACATGTCTCCCTGAGCGGTGCATCGTAATTTGTCCTTTCATTAACTCTAGCTCTTGTGTTCGAGTCATTGTTTCACTTCAATGAAAGCTCTTGATAGCTGCAATTCTCCCCCTTGTTCCCAAATCAAATTCTGATCCAAAGCCTCCTGTCAGCAATGCAAAGACTCTTGTTGGCTTCAAGTATTTTGAATCAGACCTTAGTGGGTTTTTTTAGATAGAGAGAAATGGAGTTACAGCCTCTCCATCCCGCTCTTCCCCTACTCTTTCTCTTGGCATTCATGGTTATGAGTCTGCGGGTTCTTTTCTGATGTGAATTTTTCTTTTTAAAGGAGGGATTCCCTGTGTTCCAGACCATATAGACCACATGTCCATATGGTCAGTATTGAGATGGAAAGCCAACTCTACCTGAGCAATGGGCTAATATAATATAAGCCACCTGTCTGGAAGCTGTGAAACAGGTTAGGGTGGGCTTGTGCCCAAGTGATTTGATTTGCTGCTAGAAATCTGTTTCTCAGGCTTAGCAGAGCAGTGGGGTACTGCTACCAGTCCATCAGAGAGCACATCAGGCTGCTGAAGTTGCGCAAAATGAGGCTTTGGTGTACTTGAGAGCTTGATGAGAACAGGGAAAATACCTACCTGGATTAGCTCTGTGCAATGCTCCCCTCAAAACATAGCTTTGTCTTTTACAGTTTGGGATTTTCAAACTACGGGGAGCTGGGCTTGCCCAGCCCTTCCAGGCCATGTGAGGCAGGGTGTTGCTCAGCAAATGGGACCTGGGAAATAAAAACGCAGCAACGGGTTTCCTGCAGCTTCTCATTCTGTTGTAGTTCTGGGTTATTTAATTTGGCTCCTGCTATGTCTAAAGGTGGGGAAGACATGACACAAGCAGGCAGGCAGCAATATAAAAGGTTAGCTTCAGAAAGAGATGTGGGTGTATGAACAAGCAGCAGCTGACACTAAAAAAGGTCAGCTATTTAAATGGCCTGATTTAAATAAGGCACGCATCAGGCTGTACAGCCCCCAGAGGAGATTCCTTGTGTGGGTTTATGAACTCTGGGAAAGGGGCCAAGTTAGCCCTAATTATATTTTGTTTAATCAGCTATTTAAATAGCGAACTGTTTTCTTGGCTCTCTTCCCCGTCGAGATCACATCTTTATACTCTTGACCTTTTTATTTTATGCAAGAGGCTCTCTTAATGGTTTGGACCATACTTCTGAAGCTAGGTAAGTCAGCTGCATTTAGCTTGCTCTTACGTCACCTCTTTTGTTGGAGGAGAGAAAGCCCAAGGTTATTTATTTCCCATGTTCTCAATATTAAAGAAATACAGAATTTCATTTTTTTCCATTTTCACTATGCAAACTCAAGAAGGCCCTCTGGAATAAAGGGAAGTATGTTTAAGGATATAATGTAAGTTGATTTCCAGACAACACCAGGAACATCTTGTAGTTTTGCTTTGAACAATGTTTGGAGAAAAACACAGCTCAGCTATCTTCAACATATATATTACTCCTCTCTTCTAAATCTTCATTTAGCTGTGAAGAAATGACAGGAGGGCAGAGGAATTAACTCTCTGAGACATCCATGCAGTGTGTTTCAGAGGACCGTTCTCCACCATGAATACCGAGTTCCTTGAAAATCAACAGGGTCTGGATGTGTATTGGTTGAAGAAGAGAAGACTGAAATGATGCTCGTGCCTTTCCCACCTCTTGGTTTGGCAAGGAGTGAGATCTGGGCCATATACAGCTTCCTTTCTAAAGAGCTAATATCATAGGTTTTAGCCTGGAACCCACCTGCTGGTGGATAGAGATCTGCCTGTTATCTTTGGAAGGTGGAGACAGTCATATCACAGTTACTGTCATTTCCTTCAGAGCATTTCTAAGCATTTCAGTTTCTTCTCAAGAGCTTGGAAAACAATCTAATTACAGTTGTGGATTTAACAAGAACAAGACACCATCAAACAGCAGCCAGGTGGATTTTAATAAGGAACATGCTGGCCCTCCAGTTTATCTTGTAGCTAGACTCTTGCTTCCCAAGCGGACATGGAAGTTTTAGCAGCAGCCTTTTAGCTCTTTTGCCCTTGGCTGGGAGCAGCCTCTCTGGCTTTCCCTCTTCAAAAGGAGCATCCTCATACTTTAGTCCCTGAACTAGCCCTCTCCAAGAGAGATCTCTGCCCTCTCACCTCATTATGGTGTGTTTGTGGTTGCAGACATTTTGAAAATAGGGTTGTCAAAAAAAGTACCATCGATGCTGCGGAACCCTGTCTGACTGAACCCTACTCCCTCTCTCCCTGCTGCCCTCTGCACAGTTCAGGGAGGTCAGGTTCATCTCTGTGAAGGCCACAGTTCAGATTGCCGTGCCCCAGTTGTGAGCTCCTCTCTGGACTCAGCAAGTCACATGTGTTTAATCATTCCCTCTGCAGCGCTGGCAGGATGCTGAGGGGATGGTTTTGTCTTTGCTCTGGCAGCAGGGTGGGATTCTGCTTGCTCAGGAGCAGGAGGCCGCAGGTTGCTTGTGCACCGAGGTGATGTGTGTCCTGAGAAATACGCAGGCTTTCAAAGAGGTAGGAGCATCACCATTTTACTATTGGGACACTGATGTGCTTCTGGTGCAAATTTTGCTTTCTACTGTCATTTCCTTTCTCCCTGCTCCTCTTGTGCTGATATGCGCCCAGGGGTGGCAACTCAAGAAAAGTTAATATTGTTTCTGCAGTGTTGGTAAATGCAGTTTTTTCTAAGGGGGAGGCCTGTAATTCTTTGGCACCAAGTGCATCTGTCCCCTCGCCCCTACACAGCTCGTTGGCACTCTGGTCCTGAGGGGATGGACAGACTGAATTTTAAATGGCCAATCGCACTGATCTTTCCTTGGCACATCTTGGCTTTAGGAGGAATATCTGAAAACAAAGGCAACTTGCATCGAAAGGGTCCCTGGGCAGGGGAGGGAAGTATCTGTAAAAATCCATCTGCTTTTGAAAACAACAGAGTTCCCCCTTCGCCGCGCATTCCCCTTCAACGCCTCTGTCTCCCGGAGGGAAACCGCTCCATGCATCCGAGATTGCGAGAGCCTAAATGAGTCAGACCTCCTTTTCCCTCTTCAGTAAGGTAGGGCAGACTCCAGGATTAGTTATGCATCTGATTGTGCCTCTAATAAACTAAATGTAATTAAAAAATAGAGCAGGGCCATTGCATTTTAACAGCTTGGAGCTTTCCCTGTGGAAGGATCAGGAAAGAGTGAAAGAATATGAAGATTCAGCTCCCTAGCACCTGCTGGGCAGCCTCTGTCAAGATTAACAGCATCTCACCAGGTTATTACAGTGAACATGAATACTTTGGAGGCTCTGTGGGTAGTTATGGTATCACGTTTTATTATCTTCCACTGAAATGAAATTACTTATTGTAATTGCTTGTCAGTCACAGGCCAACAAATCTGACAAAGGAGAGCTTTTGTGCTCTGAACAGGGAGCAGGAGACAGAAGGGAGAAGATGGACTGAGCAAAATTCTGCTCTGATTTTTTGGGGGGAAGAGGGGGAGGTTGAGAAAATATAACCAGAGAGGGAGGGAGAGGAAGGGCTTCTGCCTTGCATAGTGAGCTGGGACAAACAAATCTGGACAAATGACCTAAATTGAGCAAGCATCTCTTTAAGAGGTGTGAAGGGAGTGAGCGAGCTAATCCAGGGTGGTGTGTTAGGCTGGGTGGAAGTGACTGTTTTGTGGGTAGTGTATCAGCCACAGCAGCTCAGCAGTTTCTTGATAACATCAAATATTATATCTCTTGCAGACACTGCTGAAGTTTGATGCCTGGGGACCACCAGTCAGCAGGAGGTGTAAGCTTTGCACATTGCAGAGATCCGAGTCAGACAAGAAAGTGATCCATTTGGTTTGTTTGCTTTTGGATGGCTCAGTCTTTTCTGATAGACTTGGACTTAAAGGAGGGAGAACGGTGTCTGTGAACAAAGGTGCTGGGAGCAAAGGGGAGAGCAAGGGAGCACTGCAGATATTTGGAAGTGAAGATAGCTGTACCAGCAGATAGACGTGCTCTTTTAAGAAGAGCTCAGGGAGCCAAGATTGCAGGAGCCCAGTAATCATGTATAACCTGTTATGGTGCAAGGGAGAGATGTGACCATTTTAGCTGCAGGCAGTCAGCAGTTCCAGCCCTACCAGGAGAGCAGAGCTCGCTGCAGCTGTTGAGGCAGGGGTCGCCTTTTCCATCTGAAGAGGATCTCTCAGTTTTGCACCAGTGGAAGGCAAAGGGCTCAAGGTGTAATTAAAATGGAAGTGTGCCACTGACGAGGCAAATGTCCCCAGTGTTTGCCATTTGCCATGAAATTACAGAAATCTGCCAAGTAACCATGTTACTCAGCTGTTTGAAAGCATTATAGTGAACCCTAATGGGGTGTGACAAAAAAAAAAAAGAGGAAAAAGAGAAAAAGACAGGCCCAATCTCAAAATCTCTAAGTAAAAGGATGGCCTTGAAAGGACTCTGTGTCTTGTGTGCAGCCATAGCCAGCATCAGGCAACAGGAATGGGTAAGACCTCAGGAACAAGGCGATCATTCCCTACTTCCTCAGTCTTCATGCTGTTTTCTGGCATTTGCAGCTCCAACTTCCGACTCAGAAGTGTTATATTTCCTTTTGCATCCATGATGTTGATATTTCATCACTTTTGGAATCTCTGTATGTTGTAGTATCTGTAGCCTTCTGCAATATTTGAAGTACGTATCTCCCTTCATGTATTCTGAACTTGTTACTTCCTGACTTCATTTGATGCCTCCTCATTGCTGCTTCAGAAGAGACTGTGAGCAGCTGCTCCTTATGCTATGGCTCACGCTACTCACAAAATGCAGACTCAGTGACTAGTTAAGTCAAACCAGTGATAAGAAAAACATGGGAAATAGCAGCTTCTAGCTTCATCACGGGCATAGAAGCAAACCATAGCACTGAACATCACAGATCATGTTGGAAGTCCAACAACACGTAGATCACCAGCCCAGATGGTTCATCCATGCTACAGCTGAAGAATACAATCCTGCATTTACACAAGCGTAAATGTACTAGACGCTGTTCCAGAAGCAAATATGTTCAGCTCTTTAATTATTGTTTTGTCTACTGTATCTAATTTCCTACTGCATGAATCCCTGTCTTGAGATAGTTTTTGTTATGTAATTGCTGTTAACGATTAGAGCTCAGCATTAATTAAACAGATCGGTTTTCATTCTCAGACATTTTAGTTAAGATGCCTTCAGGCTATTAGACTGGGAGGGGGTTCTTTTTTTTTAAGCATGTCTTCATTAGAGCTTATGTGTCTTTTATCTGCAGATGAGGATTCTCTACTTCCTTTGTACTGCAACGTCAACCGGAGTAGTATCAGCTTCTCCTCTTCTCAGCAGAATCTAAACCCCAGTACTTTATTAGAGACATAAAAGATGCCTAGTGATACAATTACAGCTCATACCTTTTGGTATTTTGGTTCCTGTCCTACTGGCTGCTTTTTAAATCATGAATGATAGTACGATATTTACATACCAATTTTACAACTTAATCTTGAAACTAGCTGTATGCTATGCACTGGTGTTTTCAGCTGAGCTCTAGAGTTTAACAATATCACTTCCGCCTTTAAAGTTTATTCTGTGATGAAGCATCTAAACGTGGACTGCTTATGATAACAATTGCAAATTTTGTTAACAGTAAAGGCAGGAGGAGTCATTGCAATTATTCAGACATCATGTATAACACAAAGTGAAAAATGTCTTCTAATAACTCCTATTTTGCTCCTGTCTTGTGTGTGAGCTACAGCAGACCCTTGGGAAAGTCATCCAATCTTCACTTACAGCAGAGTTGAATCCATCACATTCCTGTGTTCCTGTAGTTAATTGTCTTCATCACTGGAATTGTGAACCTTATTTTGAATCAGAGTCTGTACATTTTCAGTTTTTGGTCCCTGAATCTTGTAATTTCTCTGCCTGATATATGTAAAGTGCCCTAACATAATGAAAATCTTCACTTCCATAAAGATAATTAGAGGTGCTCAAGTGTTACGTCCAATTTGAATTTCAAAATGGAAGTGATTAAAACTCCTGTAATCATTAGTGAGGAGGTTTGCACTGTTCTAGATTTTCATGATTGTAGAAGGTGGGATGCGTCTGTAACGAGTTAATCAATATCCTTCTCTAAGAGGTAGGAGTTGGTTCTGTAGGTCTCTGATCAGAAGATCTGATCAAATGAGCAGGGCCAGGTAGATTTCGTGCACCGTATGCTGGTTAGTGTGAAACAAGTGCCACACTTTTCCAGGAAGGCAGGTTTTTGTTATTGCTGCTTGTTATCTTCATTTTCTACTGGTCTTTGGGCTATAGATGATAAGGTTTGATGAGTCATGTTGCACTGGGTAAAGTATATAGCAATGTGGACATCGTGTGAACTATTATCCTTTATAAGATGATCTGATAGCCTCCATGGTATTAACCTGTCAAGTGTGCTGTGTGTAGCTGTTTAGAGTTGTGGCCTAAGTTTGCTTTGAAGAAATTAGTAAGAGCTTGGGTAAGACTGAGAGTATAGAAAAGGGCCCAGATTTTCTGCACTTTGCAGCAAGTTATCTTAACAGTTCCCCAGCTGACACCAGATACCCCAAAGTGCCTTAGATCTTGTGGCTCAGAAGCTAACGGGAAAGAAGAAAATACAAAAGCAGCAACTAAATATAACCTTGCCTTGGTTTTCTCAATATCAGGTGACAGAGGCCACCAAGAAGAAACATATAATAGAGCTGGCTAAATACTCCTGAATGCCACTGTCTGGCCATTTGCAAAAATGAAGGATTCTCCTCAGTGTGACATACTTGTAAGTGCTTCATCTTCTCTTGGATGCCTGTAAATCCTTTGGCAAATTATTGCAGTTACTTATTGATCATTTAGTCATGTTACCTAACACAAATTACAATTTACCTCTTTTTAGTTTCAGTCCATTGCGTCTTGCTTTGACGCACACCACTTGGCCACATAGTGGGATTCTTCTCCTAAACACTCATGGTTACTTATAGCTTTATCTCAGTTTTAACCTTCTCTTCACCATCTCCTCATGCTTCTGGTCTTGACCTCTTTGAGGACAGTGTGTCAGAGTCATTAGTTAAATGTTAGGTTTGGTTTTGTTTACATGGGACAAATATCCAAACTACAAGGCTGGGTTACAATGTAATCTCTCTCATTAATGGCAGTCTTTATGTTCACACCTTTTGCCATTAGCGAACAAACATGTAATATAGTAAATGGGAAAAAGAGTGAGGCTGGGGTTCTGATCCTTGCTTTGTCCAAACACTGGAAACAGGGCAGCCTTCACCATCACAGTCTAGCCCTAGGGGCCTTTTTCAAGGCTCAGTTAAGTCAACTGGGACCCTCGATTTAAAGTGATGAATTGGCTTTCCATTGCTCATGTAGGTAAGGTTATTCATCTGCTTTGCAAAATAAAGTCCTCTGGATAGAAGTAATGGCCAGGAGACATAATCCCATCCTGATTCCCCAGTATATCTTTCCTTATTTGAAAAGATTTATGTGATTTTTTTTTTAAATATAATTTCCCTTAGAAATGATATTGTAGCCAAATACATTGTGATACAGGTTTCAAGGCTCATTTCTTTGGTGGATAATCTTAAATCTCTATTGCTCTAATTCTTTAACACTTCCAGAGTCAGTAAATTACAATTTGGTGACAGCAGTTTTTGCTTAGAAATTTTCTCCTGTGTAAGGTGTCTTCATAACAAGGGGACTGCAATAATATAAGAATTGTGTGGTATTTTAAAATGACTGTTTAAATGTGCTTTACCTCATATTAAAGTGGGTGGATATAAACAGTGTTCTGTTTAAACACTCTTTAAAAGGACATATTTAAAGCCCTTAGAAGCACAGCTGGCTTTTTTTTCCCCCTACCTAATCAGATTAAGTGTAATATACAATGCCTTTCTGTAAAGGAAAGTAGAATGCACTTCTCATCAATTTAAGAGGAGCCTGTGGCAGTATTTGAAAAAATTAATTAAAAGTTGTTCTGTTTAGAGGAGCCAGCCTGAAGCATAGATCCTCCTACACACGTTTACATTTCTAAAGCCTGCTTGCGAGAGAAGCATGTACCTCTCCAAAATGCTACAATCCAGCTCGTTCACACCGACATTTTATATGGTTGGCAGAGCAGCCCAGAAGAGCAGTGTGGGGACTGGCCTTAACTGGGAACACTCCAGAGTTACTGGTTTGGTATTTATTATAAGGCTCCACCCTGTTTTCTATCTTGGATCAGGAAATTTCACCTGGGAAAATGTGAGCATTTGTAAATAAGCCTCTTTAATGCCATCTGTCACATGGGGTTTCAGGTGTTTGCTGTGTCACTGAAGCAAAATACACTGCAGACTAGGCAGAAGTAGAGAGGAAAAGGCCATACCGCAGAACAAGGTGAGTTGCACATACCTGAAAATCAAGTGGGACTTTGAAGACCTGCATTTCTAATCTCAGTACTTTTGGACACGGGCAAAGCATTTGCTCCCGCTGCTTTGAATAGTGCCTGTCTCCCTGAAGATAATGAGAAACTGTTGCTATCCTGTCAGCTGAGCATTTGGTGGCCAGAAAAAAAAGGAAATAAAATAAGTTGTTCCTAAGAGTACAAAAGGAGCTACTGCTCTTGCAGGTAGCAGTTGGTGATTAAGAAACACCTCCTGCTTTTTTATAGGGCTTGATGCTCTTTACTTGCCTGAAGACTTTTTTCTCTTTTTTTTCTTCTTTTTTTACTTTTTCTTTTTGCAAGGAGAGATTGTATGCTTGAAAGTGTGTGACACCTCATTGCTGAGGGACAAAAGCTGTGACTGGGCTATGTTTTCAAGCAGACAATGCAAAGAATGCATGAAATGAGAGAAATCAAATAGGTGCTCTATCTAAATTCTGTAGGTCTAGTGGGGGATCCTCCTTGAAGAGCAGTATGAAAGGGAACAAAGTAAGAGCCAAAGAAATCGAGCAGCCTTGAAATTGCTCCATACTCTTCTTCCTGTTCCTGGGGCTGGGGACACTACATTTACACCGAGTGGTGTTCTCTCTAAAAGGAAACTAAATGGGGCATGAACAGCATTTCAACTCCCTGGGGAAATATAAGGAAACTAAATCAGATTGAGCATGTAGGAAAGAATTGTCAAAACCTTCCCAGGTGATAGAGTTATGGCAGAACAAGGAAGGACGTAGACAAATGTGGGAAGGAGAAATAGATGCTGAGTGCTGTGAAGCCTCCTGCGTCAATCCAATCGGGACCAAGGGCATCCTGACCTTCCCAGGAAGGAAGGAAGGAAGCTGCTTGAGAGACTGATGGCTACTTGTCCTCAGTGTCTTCAGAAAACAAAGCTGAAAAAGACCTAGCTAGTAAAAAAATGAGGGCTGAGTAATTCTGACTGTTTACTAAATGAAGGTCCTAGCCCAGGATTTGCTTGTGCCAGGTAAAGAAGCGGACCCACATAGTTTCTGGTTACGGAGGGAATGAGATGTTACACGGTGTTACACTGTCCATGATCACGGCCACTGTGAGGGTGAGCACTATCAGGTCAAGCAAACCCAGCCAAAAAAATGCCCACCCCTCTGCAGTCATTTCCGGTTTATAAAAAAGACTATTTTATGATGCAGCCAGGAACCTGAGTTAAGGACTTCCTACTCATTAGCTGTCCACAGATCCAGAACCGAGATCAGTGCATCATTTGTAGCCGTGACTGGGAGCAAAGGGAATTGAACAACTGTAAGAAATTAATTCATCGTCCGTGAAATATGTCCCTTTTTACTGGAGTATCTCAAGATCTAAATATCTTTATATTATAAAGTGCCACCTCTTTTGTGGCCTTTGCCACTGGTGCAGATTTCCCAACAAATGCAGCTTTATGTGAGTATTACAATTCAGAAAAAAATCTTTTCTGGGGAATAAGAAATCCAGAAAGTGGATGACAATAGATAGTCTGTACTGGGGGAAGAGCATCCTAAGGTAATCCTAAGGTATCCTAAGGGATACCATTAATGGTATCTTTGGAAGAGAGGAATTCAGGGAAGAAAAAGCAGCTAGCCTGTCCTTGGGAAGCTACTTAGAGATGACATTTTGAAGAAAACTGCCTATAATTGAAAGAGACATGAAAGTATGAGCATGAAAAAGAAGCACCCTGTAGGTGAAAGCAAGCAGGTGCAAAAATGAGAGTGTCAAATCCCTCCACCCCTCCTCAGCTTCCTCCATCTGCAAATAAGTTACAAGATAAATTGTTTAGAAGGGAATAATGGACACAGTGAATTAAAACTGAAGTAACAAAGACTAGAAAAGCAATGCACGGAAACGAGAATAAATGAAAAATACCCCTGACTCCTGTTGTGTGAAGATCAAGATCTGTCATCTAATTACGTACTCCGTGATATGTATAAGGGATGGTATTGGAGATGGCTCTCCAAGTTTTTCGCCTTGTGTCTATGTTCGTAGTTGGCTGCAAGCTAGCAATCCTCTCTTGCAAGCAAGTCCATCTATAATGAGTATGTGTGGGATAGGTAATTTTTTCTTTTGCATCTGAACTTGAATAAATTATCTGAACTATTATTGGACTTGGAAGGGATTTTCAGAAAAGAAAAAAAAGGCATCTTGAATGAACTGCAGTGAAAGTCTGCAGCTTTACAGCTCTTTCTTTTACATGGCTCTAGACAGTATATGAGCAAGCCTTCTCCAGATGGAGATTCTCCAGAAGGACTGATTTTTGTTCCCCACAAGAAAGTGAAAAAAATTTCATTAAACAGTTAAATTTGGAAAAAAGAAAAAAAAAAAAAAGGCAGGGGGAGGTCTTCAGGGCCTGAGCAGCGTTGGCTATGGTGTGAAAGCAGGTATCTATTCAAACTCAGGGCAAAAGAAGCTCAAAATCTGGGAAAGAAATGCTTGTTTTTCTCTGCTGAGGACACAGCATGGAAAAGGTACAAGAAAGGCAGAGAATATATATGATCCCTGCAGGATAAAGGTCTTGTCTCAGTCAACATTTACTCTCTCGATGAAGGAGATGAAATCATCCCAAATGTACACAGTGCTCTGTCTTTTCTTTATACCCTTTCCCAGAGGTGCAGTCTGAGGTGTTTCAACCTGCATTGGTGGTATTAAATTACAGAGTACAAGGATTTTCCTGTGCTTCCTTCCCCAGCAGAGAACAGTAGGCCACTGAGCAGGTTGTAGCAGCATGGATAAGCTCCCTAGTATCCACACGTAGCGCTGCTGAAAAGGGGCTTAGAAGACTGTGAATCCCCTTTGATTATGTTCCTTGTCCCAGATGGCTGATTGATTTATGAACATGGAAAATCGCAAGTCCGCCAATGCCAGCCCAACAAGCAGTTTGTTTGGTTAAATGTAGAAGAGGCTCAAAATTACCAGTCTTCATGTTTACAGGGATGTTTTTTGTCAAATATTTATGTCAAACTCACTGTCCTCCCCCAGAAAAAAAATTCAGCTGTCAGCGTGATTGAAAATAGCAGGGGACTCTTGCCTTTAACTGTCAATTTTGTTAAGCAAATTTAGCAGTACAGATTTTATAATATTTCAGCTTTTCATTAAAAAGTGGCAAGTAAAGGGTGACAAATCCTGCAGAACTTCTCGCTGGCTTTGCTGCTGCATTGCTTGGTTCTGGGAATTGCAGCAAAATAGTCACGTGGAGCCCTCCAGGCACAGGGCTCATGTAGCTCATGTTCACCTGTTGCTTTTGTCTAGGAGAACTGCTGGACTCAGAGTCATGAGAGGATGGTTAGAAGAAAATAAGTTTGATCTGTTTGCCATAAATCTGTGAACGAAATACCCTTTCAAGTATGTACTGTCTAGGTATTTTAATGTTCTTTCATCGTATTTGGGCATGCAGAGCAGTACCTTGCTGCTCCTGTATTACCGCAGCTGTCCTGAAGGCAGAGTTGAATCCAGCACAATTTCTTAACGGTATGTTAGTGTGTTGTCATGTCCAAGAGGAGAGAGCAAAGGTTGTTTTCAGAGAGGTTTCTGAGGTGCATGTTGATTACATGTATTTCGAGCAGATATTTGCAGCCGGTTTCCCACTTGCTTATCCTAAATACCCAAACAACAAGATGTCTGTGAAGCAGCATGGGTTTTGTCCATCTTCTAGACTGTGACTCTAACTGTGTGAAGTCTGCTGCCCTGGTGCTAAAATAAAAAGTAGCTGTATCATTGTACTACTGAGGTAAAAAAGATTTCAGCAAAGGCCATGGTTTCCTTAAGAGCCTTGGAGTTGTGTGTTTAGTCCCTGTCAAATCTCAGTGAGATTTTGGATACTTACAGATGCCTTCCAAAAAAACCCAAAAAACCTCTGTCTGAATATTTCCCATGTTTGCTGCTCCCTCCATCCAGCAACCTACGACTGTACCTGCCTGCACATCACCGTGTTTATTCCAAGAGGTCTCCAGGCTTCGTCCAATGCGTACGTGCCCAGAACAGGCTGAAATATTTTGGAATATGCACTGGGACATTTGAATTAGGATGAACCAGACCAGGCAATAGGAATGACTTATAAAAGACAGCTGACTGCTGTCTGTGCTGAGATCACTCAAACGGTGAGTTTGGAAGTAATGGGGTAATAGGGAAATATATTCAGAATTAATGTACTCATATAAATATTGTACAGTAAATTATTTGCCAAATAGCATTCATTACTTTGCAGCAGAGGTCAAATAATGGAGAAAATGTATTTGTGAATAAATTATTCAATAATTAATGCAAAACATAGCAGCTAAATTATTCACAGAGACTAATTCAACCAGTCCTAATTCATTTCCACTTTGAAAGTGTTTCTGGGTACACCTACATGAGCATTTCAGCTGGGGTCACGAGTGCACTTTTGAAGCGAATCTCCTGGTTGCCGGCACTCGCACAGCTTCAGCTCCCGTCGCTGCGCTGCCTCACAGCATGTGAGCGGGACTGGGGGGAAGCCGGACTGGGAGGTGCACTCCGGGAGAGCCGCTAATATGCTCCCTCCGCAGTGCGTGAGGGTCAGTCCTCCTCCACGCCGGAGCGACCACCCTGCAAAACACGTGTAATGGGGCTGCCATGTCCTCAGTGCTGGCTGCTTCTCCCTGCGGATCTGTTTCTGCGGTACCACGCTGCTGGCTAACCGGGGTGTAGCCCGTGGGGAGCCCACACATCACAGCCAAGTCCCGTAGGAAAGCTGAGGTCCGTCCTGGTGCTCCTTGGTGGTGTGGGATAGGGGGAGGAGGACTGAAATGTGAAATGACAGCAACATGGGATTTGTGCAAGAACGCTGCCCTGTTTCACCCACCCCAGCACGAAGATCCCAGCTGATGGGAAAGGCATTTAATCTGATCAGGAGCCGCTTTTTAGAGGGGTACTGGAGAGCAAACTTACTGTGGTATCAGTGCATGACTCTCACAGCCAGCAGAGACCATCACTCTTACCCTCTACACGCTGCAGTTACTGAATTTTATCCACTAAGGCCTGTGTGGAGCCTGGTAACTTGTGCTTACCTACATAAATCCATAAAAGTGTTTATTTTTGACTTGAAGACACAAATAACCTATTGCTTTCCTGGACCATTTCTCCCAGTGTTGACTACCCTGGTATAAAAACCAACCAACCAACCAACCAACCAAACCTGCCAATTATTCTTAAATTGAATTTGGTTTCGAGAACAACTGCACTGGAAGTTGTTATGCCCCTTCCCACCAGCCCAAAGATTTTTTAGTAACCAAAACTCCTTCTGCTTACGGATCTTAATATTCTTTTTCAGTTAGATAAGTGGTTCGACCTCTGACAGCTTCAACCTGTGAGATCGTTTCTTGATCCCTCAAATCATGGATGGGCAGAAAAGACTCAAACTGCTGTTTGTTGGGTGTGTTCAAAGAGAAGGTAAGCAGTCCTCCATGAGGTATTTAATTATTGGTTTGACTAATAACATACACGTGGAATAACGGCACCGCTTCTGCTCATTAGCGTTTACTTTTCTTTTTTCTAACGCAGGAAATGAGCAGCACCATTTTGCAATGGCATCGTAGTCAGTCCCTTTGCAAAGGGCCTCCCACACCAGGGTGGTTTTGAGGGGCTGTTGGACCCGCTTTGCAGTGTGGCATATCTGATTGTGTCAGCGCCCCAGATGCGTGTTCACAGGACCGGGGAAGGGCTGGGGATTCCCCGGCGTTTCTCTAATGCCAGTCAAGTTAAGGGAAGTGCAGGAGGGAGATAAGAATTACATATGTATTAAGGAGGTTAAGACATGTCAGCAAAGATGACTAAAAAAATGTCATTTTTCATAGTTGATTGCAGTTCAGAGTAACAAAAAGTACAGTGTGCTTCTCGAAGTAAAATCTGAATGCAGAGAAACACAAAAGAGAAATGTAGTAAATTCACATATTTCAAGACCCCATGTTTCCTTTGTACGAGCAAGCAAGTTGCTTTGCCAGCCATGTTCCCCAGCTGCTGTGAGAAAGCCACTGAGTGGACTTGTTTAGGGGACAGCCAGCTGGTGAGTGGGTTTCTCCCTGGGCAGAGGCATCTCAGGGGCCCATGACACACACGGGTCACTGGTGGTCTCTAGCTGCCTAGCTTGAGGGTGGCTTTTGTTTGAATTTTAATTGAATTTGAATTTGTTTGAATTATGGAGTCAGGATTTCTCGGTGCATGTGCAGGAGTGTGAGCAGGATCAGCAGAAGGTGATGCAAGAGCAGGAGGTAGTGCAGGAGCAGGAGGTAGTGCAGGTGCAGGAGCAGAAGGTGGTGCAAGTGCATGAGATGGGGCTTGAGCACTGGGAGGTTGTGCAGGTGTGGGAGCAGAAGGTGGTGCAAGTGCATGGGATGGGGCATGAGCACCAGGAGTCAGTGCAGGTGCAGGAGCAGCAGGTGCAGGAGGTGGTGGAGCAGCAGAAGGCAGTGTGGGTGCAGAAGCAGCAGGTGCAGGAGGTGGTATGGGTGCAGGAGGTGGTATGGGTGCAGGAACAGCATGAGGGGGTGCAGGAGCAGGGAGGGTTAGGAGCAGGGGTGGGTTTGGATGCAGGAGTTGGTGCAGGAGCAGGGGGGATGCAGGAGCAGGTGCAGTGCAGCAGCAGGTGTAGGTGTGGGGCCTGTCCCAGCTTGCTTAATTGCCTGATTGCCCAAGTGGGCTCAGGTGTGCACCTCTCCTCACCCAGCCCTCAGGTCCTCAGAGCAGCCATTGCCCAGGCAGGCAGGCGGTGTGGGTGCCATGGCAAGGGTCCCCGGCGTGGGCCCAGCATGCTCAGAAGTGGCAGAGGCTGCCCGGGGAGCACCTGTCCCCTCAGTGGGCGCCTGAGGGGAGCCCTGTGCAGGCCTGCAAGTCGAGACCTTGAGGACTTTTGCCTTCCTCCCGCCTCTCCTGACCTGGCTCATCACATCCACATAGGATCTGGGCTTGGAAAGTTGCAAGCATGCAGGTCAGTCAGCCCCGAGGCCAGTGGCCATCTCCGCACCACGCGGCGTGAGGCTGGGGAGATGGGTCCCCCTTTCCTGGTGGAAAAGGGCATAAACCAGGACCTGGTCCCAAGGGTGTGGGGGGCCGTGGGGTGAGGCAGCACTTGGGGCTTTTCTGAGGAGAGAAGGATGGGGGAAAATGCTTTTTCAAAGTCAAACAGGCACCCCTGGCAACCTGCGCCATGTCGAGGCCACTCCATGGTTATTTTAGGGCTGCTGTGAAGAAGTGAGAAATGGTGGGCTGCTGTCATGCGGTGTGTTAGAGGCCACAGCTCGCAGAGGTCTGCAAGCAAGCTGCCCTGCGATGGTACAAAAAATACACTGTCGGAGGAGGGAAAAGTTTCTCTGTTCCTGGTGATTTCCTTCCTCAAGCAGTGAAGCGTGACATTGGGTGGTTGCTATCAGCAAACTTTCTTTTCCTTCCGAGCCCTGTTCGAATCAGCCTGCTAACACTGCTTGCAAGTGGAGGGGCAATGTACTCCTCCCAAAAAATCAACATTTTAACCTAGCCATTTTGCCAAAGAGACAGGTTTGCAAGTTCAGAAATGTCTGGAAACCAGGATCTCAGTGACTCGATGGCCTGTGACAAGGTGTTACGGGCATTTGTTGATAGCTGCTTCCAGCACAGATGGGGCATGGTGAGGTACATCACAAATACCCAGACTTTCAGGAGCTGAATCTGTGGTGTTTATTTGGATTTACTTTTGGGAGATGGGGTTTAACACAGTCTTTGTTTGATAGAGTGGAAGTCTTACCTGAAGTGAATGAACATTTTTCTCTTATTCTCTATTTCAAGGACATAATATTTTAAGATAGCTGTTGTCTTTTAATATTCCTTTTTTTTTTTTTTTTTAACATTTTCTACCATATAGCATAACGAGAAATTTGGAACAGGTCACTTGTTCCATTGACACAATTTCATATTCCCACTGAACTAGAATCCCCAAATTTGCAGTATTCATTTAGGCCTTCATTACATGCCACTGAAGTGTAATGAATACATGGATGCCTCAGTAGCAGACCCAGATGCCTTGCAAAATAATCATGAAAATTAACCAGCCCAGGCATAAAATGTACTCTTGCCCTTACCACGATCCTATTGGTATTAATCAAGGGGAAAAGAAGCTATTAACTGACTCACAAAGAGTATGAAAGAAATTATTCACTTCCAATGAGTGAGATGCTGGAGTTTTCACTAGAAATCTGTGTTTTACAGTCTCCAAAGAGCTGCAGTAGGTGCTGCTGCCCAGCCCCTGCCTGCCCGTGGCCGTGGGGGCCTGAGGGTGAAGCTTTTCGGCAGGCAGGCCTGGGCACGGGGTCTTGGCACTCAGTGGCGCTGGGGCACCAGCACCGTCTCAGGACATGCTGCTTTTGTTTTATGTTTTTTGTGGAAGGCTTAGCAACAACTTCTGCACGAAGAAAACGTGTTAGGCTTTGTAGCATTTCATACTGCATCTTTCCGTGGTCTCCCAGGACTAAATCTGCTTTCGTGTTGTCAGTATCGGGAGTAACTGCTGATGTCTCTGGTGTTACAGCAATGAAATACCAAAATCATGTGCCTGAAAGAGACGAGATAGGGTTTGACAGAGCTCAGGCTCAAAAGCGGGTTACCGTGGCTTAATGAATTATTTTGCGTTAGCTGAACAATGTGTGCCTTTACCCAAAACGTGAGATAAAGCTACGTTAGAGAACGTTGAGGTTTAAAACAGGTAACCTGGTGTTTGCTACATTTTGAGGGTATGCCTGGCAGCTGTCTGCCTGGTGATCAACAAGAGGTGGCAGTGTTTCTGTGCAGCGGCAGTGTTTCTATTGCTGGCTCTTCATTTACTGCCGTGTCTGACAGAAGGGCGTTGTGACTACACAGAAATATACTTCTTATAATCACCTCTGAGAATATTATGACAGACGATTAATAATCTGACAGCAAAGTAACTATTTTTAATGGCTTTAAACGAACACTTTATTTCATCTTTGAACCAATCCTCACTGTAATCCCATTACTGCAATAAAAATTTGGGTGGCTGAATATGTGCTGGCCTCACTCTGCCTTGGTGAGACCTGTGCTGGCAGGAGCAACGTGTCTGGCACCAACTCAACAGCCTCAGGGCAGAATTGACCTGCTGGGGCATGTGAGTGAGACAGCAACTTAGTTATAAAACATCTTAATTAGCCTCAAAGCAATATCTGTTTGGTTGTGGGTGGTGATTTTTGTTTGGAGAGAGAATTTCATGGGTCTGAGGATACACACCTGGTTTTTAAAGGGGGAACACTGAACTGTGCATGGCGTACTCCAGAGTGCTGGTTTTCCTGTTACACAACATAAAACTTCATCCAGATTCTGCTGAACTGAGTTTTAAGTAGTGCAAGGTGAACTTGGAGCATTCCCAGCAACTTTTGTGAGCTTTAGATGAGATTTTGCACAGCTGACCACTGCCCGTTGATATGTAAGCATCCTTGGTAAGGCTTATTCTGCTAGCCTCATCATAGGTACAGGCTTCCTTACTCCTGGTTTCCACCTATTGCAGTTTTGATTTGAGAATCTAAAACCTGCTGTTATTAAAGTCCAGGGAAAAATGGTGTCTTGTCCTTACATGCAGGTTTTGAAAAATAATAAACAAACTTACTCCTTGCCTGTAGAGAAGGCTGTATAGCTTTCAGCTAAAACTATGGCACTTTAGCAAGATGCTGAACTGCACAATAAATTGTTTTTTCCTGTACTGTGTGCCAACACACAATGTGTGTATTTGAAGGGGGTTTAATAGAATATTTTGAATGATCATTGGTAAGTGTTACATCGTACATGGCTTAAATCCAGAATGTGACAGATACTGCAGCTGGCTGTGATTCAGGTAAGGAACATGAATGATTCACGAGGTTGGTAGAAGTGGAGTAAGTAATTCTTTCATCTTGATCATTTTCTCCCTGAAGCCAAATATCTCGCATATGGTCACAGCTTTGTAAAATAGTGTGATGGCCAGTAAGGATAGGGGGAGCTTAGAAAAGACCTGCTAAAACAGATTTGATTTGGATATAAGAGATGGAGTCTGCCTCTCTGTCTTTTTTTTTTTTCTTTTTCTTTCCCTTTTCCTGGCTTTCTCTCTGGGTACACAGGGAATTGTTAGGAATGAAAGGTAGCTGGCCCCGAATGCTAATATCTCTGCTTTGATAAGTCTGAGAGATGTTTTAATTAGGAGGAGGATGCAAAGACTTAGAAGAATGTAGTTACTCGTGTAATTTGAAAACCCTGAAAACAATCCTGAGGGGCAATAGCCTGAGGAAAAAATGCAGTTTATTTCTCTGGGAAAATATAGCCGGATGTAGCTTATATGTGGGTTTCTGATGTGGCTTTATTGGAAAATACCCATCTGATTCAGTTTCAGTTGGCTGCTCTACAGACAGAAGAGCCCTAAAAATGCACTTAGCAGTTTTCAACTGCTGCTACCCTGGACCTTCTCACCTGCTTTAACAATGCAGATGAAGAGCATTTTTACCTGAGCCAAACCCATAATCTAGCACACATGAGATGTAACCCATGGAGCAATCCCTGCAGTTAGCTGGAGGAGAGGGGATCACTTTGTTACACTGCCGAACATCAGTACGATTTGTTGCCAGAAGCTGAATCTTGCCAAAGAGGCTTTGCAGTGCCAAACCTGGTCATATGTGAGCCCACCGGGGACTGGCCAGTCACATAGAAAACGAAGGACAGTCTCTGTGCCAGCCCTAGCATAAATGGTCAGAAGCTCCTTGTTCCTATGATCATGATCACCTCAAAATTGCTGCCAGACTTAGTACTCTTGCAAGGATGATTTAACATAACTTAGAATTTACTTTAGTATCTGTTTCTACCTTCTTTTTTCTCTGCTTCTTTTTGTCATTTTCTTCTTCAGACACCCATCCTCCTTTTTTATTATTTTTTCTTTTCTTTTTTTTATTTTTCTTCTTTCTTTCTTCTTCTGTCCCCTACTTTCCTGAGGCCTAATTGCAGGTCATCAGCACAAGGTTTCTTCCAGCTCACCTTCTCTGCATCAGAAAGAGGAGTTTCATGAGCCAGTGCAAGGCGTTGTTGCCTTCTCCCTTGCTTGCAGTGAACTCCTCAATACAATGATAAACTACTTGTATTAAACAACAGAAGAAGAATTTTGAGGCAATAAATAAATCATCTCCCTGCAGAGCAAATCGGTAAACGTGAACAGGGTAAGCTTTAAGCACTTCCAACCCCAGGAGCCACAGCATGCATAAGGATTTGGTCCAACCCTGCTGAAGTCAGTGAAAAGAATCCCGCAGACTTCTAGGAGCTCTGGATCGGGATTTGTGATTTCTGGGGAAACATGAACTGTTGGTATTCTTATTCCCCCAGCTGCCTCCATCAAAAAACTAAACAAATCTCACATGCTCTAGTTTCACTCTGATCCCCAAATGGCACTCTGATCCAGCAGCAGCAGTAGGGCAAGCAGGAAGCTGGACGTTTGCAAACACCAGTAACACCATTTCTCTCTCTTCCAAAATGTTCAGTGGTAATATTTTGTTGTTGTTGTTTAGAAAAGTAGATTTAAAATGAGTTATTCACAATAATTTGCTTTCTGCTGCTTGTTAGGTTTTAGGTTTTGGCAATTTGCATTTTGACAATTACTTTCAGTGATAACACTTTAATAAATTTTAATGTTTACTGTAATTATGAGCTTTGTGAGCCTGTAATCCACAGTTTTGCATTTATTCTGCAAAATGTTGGTCATGTGATTTGTAAAGATGATCAGAAACTTGGGTTTTGTTTTGTACAGGGCAAGAAACAGCAGAGGCATTGGCCTTTAACGTTAACTTATTCTATCTCCCTCGTTGTCTCTGGTCACAGAACTTTATGTATTGGTATGAAAGCTGACCTTACTGGGGAGAGCGCAATGTTTCTCAGCAAATCCACTTGCAAGAAAGCTCAAAAGCAATTATACTAGGTAAACAAGAAAGGATGTTGTAGATCTTGTCCCTTTTTCTAGCTGGGTACTAAATGCAAAGCTGATGGGATTATTTGATTTCACCCTTCCAAATCCTACTGTGTGTTATCTCTGCTGAATGACTTTTATGTAATCTTTAGTGTGCATAAATACGTTAACAAAAAATGATGCAATGAAAGCAAAATGGCAAGCATCAAAAGCAAAGCATTATGACGCAAACATCATGATACTAGGCTTGTTCTTTGTTTGGGGTTTTTTTTATTCCCCCCTGTAAAAGGTAAGCCCATTGGCTTGGATACTGCAGGAATTCATTATGCTCTTTCTCCAGAGTGCAGATTCATAAAAAATCTAATGTGGTATGGAAGCTGAACACATATTATTAGTTTAAAGGAATGAAGACAGCTTTGTGTGGTTGTGATCATGATTTTCACCTGATCTATTTGCATTTGTTCTCCTGGTTTCTGTCAGATACTAATCAAACTGGAGCAAACTGGAGGGATTCTCATTTTCGGAGCTCCACCTCTGTTTTCTTGTATGTATTTGTCCCTGTAAGACTTGTATTCAATGTATACCATAAAGATCCCCACCCCATAATGAAATGCATGCCCCGTTTTAGAGGGCATGATGAAAACTTTCATCAGAGCTTCTCACCTTGTCTTCAGGGGGGTTCTTAGCAATCAGCAGTAGAGAAGGAAATGTAAAGAGCTGTGCAGCAACCATGATGATTCTTCATTTCATTGCAGCTGCCATCCGGAGGGGCTGCCACCACCCCTCATTTCACATACCAGATGGTGCTGTGGCTTCTGTCCTGAAGTTTTGAGCCTCTTTAACACTCCTCATAGCCGTTTCAGAAGGATGTAAATTACATCCTTTGGAATCAAATGTACAAGAGGAAATCAACTAGATCGTTTCTCATTTCTGCATTTCAGGGAAAGCAAAGTACTCCAAGAATTTAAAAAACAGTTTAGAAACACTGATTCCATACTGGCTAAGTCAGGCACGTTAACGTTTGAAGCAGCATGCCATTTTCTGCTGTGTCCAGCTTCTGCTTGTGACCTGCACTGTAATACAGTGGGCATGCAACCACTTCTTCAGTATCTGTTGTTCAGATACTGGCCTGGCCTCATCTTCCGTATCTGAGGCCCCAAAGATGTACCTGGGGAATGAAAGCATCTACTTTCATGTAAAAGTTGAGGGAATGGTGCCTTAGATTATGTCTTGCATTTCTGATTGTGAATTGCTTCTATGTTTGTGGAATATATTGAGGTTTAAAGGCTTGCAAAATGCCCTATCTTCCAGATTTGATTGCACATTCATTACTCATTACCTAGTGGTATGCAGTTTGCTGTACAGAGTAGCAATAGTGCTATCAGTAATATCTAGTGTAATTAGCATTTGAAGATAGGAACTCTGGAATCAGGCCAACCAAGTCCAATTTTGCATCTTGGAAATGATAAACAGGAAAATTGTGCATGCGTGAAATCATGTCTCCTTAGGCTTGGGCAATTTCTAATTATGGCATGATGGACCTTCTGCTGTAGGAATGGATGGGGGTGCAGGTCCATCTTCTACCTTCACAGACAGGAAAAAAATCATGAGTATCTCACTGCAGCAATGGCATCTCCATGCTTGTGCAGCGTTCATACCATTCATAACTGTGCTGTCCAATTGCATTTCAATTCAGCCCCGTCTGATATTTAGACATCTTGCAATAGGAAATTCCATCAGGTGCTCACGTGCTGTGTAAAGTGGAATCTTTCATTTGTTTGACACTGGCATGCTGGTAATTTCATTACTTGAACTCCTGTTCTCATATTATGAATCAGTAGAAAAAGAAGAGATGGATCATTTTCATATTATGCCCTTCATAATCATAAATACTTTAATAAAATTGCTTCTAACTGTACTATAAAGTGAGAATGCAAATTTAATAGTAGTTTACAAAAGAATTGAACAAAAACGGCTGTGTCTTTTTTTTTTTTTAGTTTCTTTATGATGGTTACAGAACAAGAGAAAGGATTGGAGACGTAATGTTTTTTAACTTAATTGTAGCTGGAATGGAGTTAGTGACAACACTGTGGGTAAAATAACAATTCAGTCAAAATGTTATTTTATCAAAGCTGGAGGGGTTTGCAGAGGCATATTTATTTCTACAATCCTCTTGCAGGGGACTCTTGGGTCTGCGGCAGAAAGCAAGGTTTTACGCACTGACCTCAGTTGCAAAGAACTAGTGTTCAAATCCCTTTTTTTTTTTAGGATAAAGGGGGAAACAGAGAAGAAAAAAGTGCTTTATAATTTCCAGTCCTGGGGCTTTGCATATAGGATTTTTGCACTGCAGATCTTCGTACATGTTCTTTTAGAAAAATGTGCAAACTTATCTCTTCTTTGTTTGGCAGGAAGGCAATTTTTGGCATCTTAGCTTTACTTGAAATAACAATTGTTGCCTTCCACTCTGAGTGCTTCATCTTCTCTGGATTTGCTGGGGAAGTCTGGGGAGCTCTGGGGGGTGGCTGCAGCACATTCCCGGTACCTGGGCGGGGTCAGTCAATTGTTTATGAAAGATTTCTGTTGGTATTTGTTTTAAAGTATCACCTAGGGGACCAGTCACAATTTGGATTCAGTGGTGCTACAAACGCTGCAGAAAGGGGTGCCCTTTTTCTAAGGAATGGGAGTCATAAAGTAGGTGAGGCAGAAAATGCATGGGAGGAGGGAAATGCTCTCATGGTTTTACAGAGGGGAGATGGAGACATGGAGATATATAATGATCACCTCGAGCTTGACAGGAGCCTGTAGTAGAGTCAGAACTGCAGGTCTAAGATTGCCCAAGGCTCAGAGGAGTCCTTCAGCCTCTCCTCGAGCCTGGGGAGCTCCTCTGCCTCCCCCTTTCCCAGAGACAGCCAGGAGGTGCCTTGCAGTGAGCCAAGGCAGGTGCTGAGTGGAGTAGATGTTCCTTTTATGTTTAGTGCTTTATTTCCTTATGCCAAATGAGGTAAGTGTTGCTGACTTTCATAAAGCTCCTAATGAAATACACCCACTAGATAGTAACTGTGGCACTTTGTGCCTCCACAAACCCTCCCAAGCATCAGGCCTTCGTTTCGTTGAGCGCTGTGCAAATGAAGAGCTGAGTCTTACCACTGCCCTAGCTGAGGATGTGGTTTCAGAGCACAAGTGGAGGACAATACAGAGTCTGTAGTGTTCCAAAACTATGAAATGAAGAAGTCTTAGCTTACCACTTCTCGTGCCAGTTCCCGGGAGTCCTTTGCAGGCAATTGCCAGACAGTGGAGCTGAATGCAATAGGATATTATTAGCATGATAGTAAACTTTGAATATAATGCAAATAATATTTCATATAATGAAATGACTGAGTAATGCAATAGAAGGTAAAGACTCAATCATGAATCCCCAGACATTTTTCACCCCCAGGGTAGTGGTATACTTAGGTTCTTCCACCAAGACATATCTGGCTATTAGCCCCCTCTTTCTGTGGAGTACCAATGGCTTGGCAGTCTGCACCAGAAAGCTTTCTTATTTCCACATTCAGGTCTGCAAGAGTTTGTCATTGACTTCATGAAGACCAAGACTGCAACCTTACGCATTGGCACTGATGGTTAGTGTCACTTAACAGATTTCAGAAATCCTTAAGCTGGGTCCAGAAGCATTATGTCAATGCAGCAGTGCTTCTAGACCAGGGACTAGTCTTTCTGCAACACAGAATTGTGCCAAGTAAAGAGGCTCCTTGTGTTTTCACAAGAGCTGGGAGAGTGGCAGCTGTTTGTTACTGATGCTTTATCCCAAGATCTGAGTGTTGATGGAGGGAGGACTTCACTGCCCCTTCATTAGATTTGTATTCTGCTCAGGTTGCTTGGTGCAAAATTCTGCTCCACTGCAGTTAGTGGGGCTGTTAGCACTGATACTGAGATTTCACCCCTGGTACTTTCAGGGTGACTAAGATTTGCGTTTGGTTTCCAGGCAGAGAGTTGAAGGAACTGAGAGCTGGAAGGCAGGCCTGCAGCCTGCTTCTCTCATGCCTTTCTGTGGGGCTTAAGAGAAACAGCTCCTTCTCAAAATACCAACTCTTCGGATTCATTGGCTCTTTGCTTAACATGAAATAGTCTTGATTTAAGGGACATCGAAGCAGCTGGAGTCAGGCTGATTTTAGACCTTTCTGAATTGTTTCCTAAATGTAATGTAAGTTGCAGTGAGAAATTTACAGCAGTATGAGAACAGGCATTTCAAAATGTCAGATTGTGTCTGTAAATTGCCATGTCTGGTAATAAACCCAACTGTCAAGTAACTGGCAATCGCAGCCTATCGGTGACTCTGATTTTGCTGTGTGCCGTTTCTTGAGTGAATCACAAACAGAGCAAAACTAGTGATTCTTTCTCATACTCTCAACAAATTTTTGGAAATTTAGGTGAAAGTGAACCTGGAGCTGTTGAGTCAAATGCCCCAGCTAGTTAAAAGCAACTCTACGGAGATAAAATTTTAAAGCTATACTGTTAACCACTTAAATCAGGAATTATTTAAACTAAGATTTGTTCTTCAAACCTGCTCCTTAGTGTGGTTATATACATAAGAAACAGTAGCCTACAAAATCTTCCTTTAAATATTTGGTTCATCATATATTGTGTATTATCCTTGCTGAGCATTTTGAGCACACACATGCGGTGTGATGTCTGATGGGCTTTAATTCTTTCAGCTCAGCCATCTGATCTGAAGAGGGAAGCCAAATTATAGCCGTAAAACTGTACCCTCTGATTCACCTTCCTGTTCTATTTATGATTTTTGCAACCGGGATGAATAAACTCCGTAGTCAGCGTTCAGATGGGCGGGTGTATAGTTAGCTCATTTCTCTGCACGTGTCCTCAGAACAGAATAGTAAATCTGGCTATTTTTGAAAACACTTTACTGCAATATTGTAATTATAATTCTTTTGGTATGTTTGTGTTTCAGTGTGGTATATGAGGTGAAAGAGACCGAAAGGCATTTCTGGAGTGGTACCCGTGAAGGTCATGTGTAAGTTCATTAGATGTCAATTGCATTAAAACACTGAAAAGATACCAGGGGGCAAGTCCTCTGCATTGATAATTATCCAAGATGCCTTCCCCGTTGTCTGTTACTGTCTTCCTCTCACCAGTACACCCAAAAAATGGTAACAAGTAGGATTTGCAATGGGATATGTTTTTAATAAACAATGGTATCCGCCAAAATGGTTGACTTTCAGAAAGTGCATGCCCTTCTCTGCTTTAACAGTTGCTGAAGCACATGCCACCTAAATTGCAAAAAGGTATACCTTGGCCCTGAAATTCTGCCAGCGTCCTAAAGATGTATTTGATATACAACTTGCCCAGTTAGGTGGCATTATTTTGGTAGTTTTATTCTGATTTCCGCCCCCCGTCCTGTAGTTTATTTTTGCAAGTGTTCAAGCTCAAGCATTGGCATCTCTTCCTTGCAAGGAAAACCACAGCAAAACCCCTGTCCCAAGCTGTGAGCGCTAATAGCTGTACTTTAGATACCAGCTAGATGGGGTCAGCAACGTGGTTTGAAGCTTTGTCCTCTCAGACTTTAACTGACTGGTGAAACTTACAGTGTGTATTACCTGGTGGGGAATGCTATAGTGTATATCAGTAAATGACAGAGTCGCTGATATGCAGGGCTCTGTATTCTTCCAAATAATTTGGTTTAGCACATCTTGATCCTGGAGATTTTTTTAAAAGTTGTGTGACTTCCAGAGCATAATTTATTTTAGCCTCCAACTACCCCTTGCTATGGATGGTGATACTTTCTAGAGCTCTTCAAATTTCTATTAGTATTTCCATGGTAAAATCTTCCTCCATGGTAAAATCTTTGTAGGAGCAGGGAGAAAAGATTTGTTTTCTTTTTTCCTTTGCATCCAGTTTGGCAAGGAAACTCGATATTTAACTGTATTTCCACTGGTCTTCCCCACCAAAATTGAGGCTGGTGCTGCAGCGCTGTTAACTCCTCTTGTGCAGTGGAGGCAACTGAGCAAGGGGAGTCTGAGCACATGCAGGAGATCAGGGATGGCACAGAGACTTGATCCCAGGTCTCTGAGCCATCAGCTGGTTGTCAGCCCTATTCAAGTGCCCCCCGAAAGGATGTTCATTTGGGCAGAAGAAACATCAAGGTGTAGCAAATACACAAAACAGGGGCTGAGGGATTTAACCAGATAGTTATCTTGTATAATCACTAATTACAATATATCCACAGCCTAATAAAGAACCAGACTGAACAGAATTGGGAGACATGCCAGCTCAGTGCTGTGCCAGAAATCAGCCTGGCGTTTGCAAACCCATTTCAGTCATTATTTTCCACTCGACAAAGCACTTCCACACGTGTTTACGAAATGCTTTCTTCTTGTGGGACACCGCATGTCCTTGCCTCTGGTACGTTCCTATCTGCTCTCCTGTAGGCAGTGCTTCACCTGGTATGGTGTAAAGCAGGATAGTTTTAGTGCAGGTGTATTGCTGCAGAAAATGATAAATCAGGTTTCTTTAGGAGTGTTATAAAAGCATTTACACAGATGACATTCCTGAAGCTCAGTAATAGCACAAATGTATTGGGGATGTTTCTCAAGTATTTAATATTCTCATATATCCCCTTCCCCCATCTCCTCTCACCCCCTACTTGTAACTTCTAACAACAGGGATGGCTGTGACAAAAGAAAATAGATTTTTTCCCTATTCATGCTAAAGCATGAAAATGCAAGTCACCTGAGGGAAGCCTATGAAATCACATAAGCTCCAGACATCTGAAGATGCTGCAGATTTTGCTGAGAATGCAAATGCTCTGGTGAAGCTGTTTTAGATGTTCGTAACAGGAGATTAATTCAATTAGCAGAGCTGGGAAATGCTGCCACAGCTGAAGTATGCTTGTAACAGGCCATACTGCTGTTTCTTATGGGAAACCTCATGGGCCAGGGATAAAGGAGAGGAAACTCCTCTAGTAAAGCTGCTAGCCTGTCAACTAATTATGTCCCTTGTTTGCTAGCCCAACCTGATAGAAAATAGTAAGTGTCCATGGAAGACTGTTACTTAGGAAGTCACCGGGCTAGTGGGAAAATAAAGCTTAGGAAGTGGCCATTGTACCAGAAATGAGCATGGAGAGCCTCCTACCTCTAACAGGGTGCATTAGCCAGTGCCATTCTTCAGAGCCACAAAGATGTGCCTGGCAGACACACCACTAACTAGGGTGTACAGAGTAGTACTGAGTGGACATTGACGGGTATATTTGCTAGAGATTCAAGCTGGTGTGGATGCACAGCAAAATAGATAATTTCCTTAAGCTGTTTTTAGCAGTAAGGTCATAAAGAATGAAATCGCTTCTCCTCTTTTAAATGACTCCACTTTAATCCAGCTGAGAAACAATACCAGGCTTTATTGGTATAAAGGGACTTTCCTTGCTCTTTGCCTGTATAGTTCCTATTCTACAAATCATTAAGAGCCTGCAATATTTATGTGACATCTTGAAGTCCTCTATACAAAAGCTCTCTCCAACAACAAATATATGAAAATTCCCTTCACTTTCTGTCCATTTGAGCCTTCAGCTGGGAAATGTCAGCAAAGGACTGCTCAGCTGAAACATGACCTGCATTTTTTTCTTGAATGAGAGACATATTGATGTTGCAAAGTATTGATGCCTTCAGAAGGATGCAGTTAAAGAGCATTTTTATTTACTTTACAACATCAACCTCTGTGCTAACTCAGTGCCCACAAATGAAGTCATGATTTACAAATAACTCTAACACAGAAATAACCAGCTCCTGCAGCAATTTTCACCTCTAAGAGCTGGGATAGATCTGTGTTATCTCGACTGGAGTAGCACTGAGAAGGAAGATGGGAGGCTGGTTTATTTGGGGTTTATTGGTAAAGAGCTAGATTTACTAAAGCTTTGCCATACACTCTTATTAAGGTTCTTGTTTTGGTCATCTTCTGTGCCTGTTACCTGATTCCCTTTTTAATTGTGTAAATTAATATTAACTGATGCTGATTCCATTTTTCACTGAGACATTCCCAGAAAAGAGGGGGAGGGAAGAAACCCCTTCATTGTCCTCACATTCTGCGCTTAACTTAGCCCATTAGTTCTAATATTGCAAAGTGTTTTTAGACCTAGATCAGATTCAGCAATTAGCAAGTGAAATATAGCTATTGCAGAAGAGAGATGTAATATTCCTGTTTGTTCTTTTGCATATACTGTGGCATCTCAATTAAACATGATGGTGTTTTTTCAAAAGCTGCTGAACAGACTATTTTTAGATAAAGAATCTGGCACAGCCCACTAATGAGAAGTTTGTTCCTTGCTGCTGCTAGCCATGGCCTCTTTTTTTTTTTTTAAAAAACTTTGCTTAAAAGCCAAATAAGTAAATATTGCTGGGCTCTTGCCTTTTTAATCTGAAGATCAAATCATTCCCATGAGGAGCTTCTGTCTCCTCTCATACAGCTGTACTACTTCATAATCAAGGGCCAGCATTTTAAAGTGGCTGATACATTAAGTGCTTTAAATTCTGGGTGCTCAGTTTGAATTGTTCAAAGGGCTGATTTTTGGAAAGTCCCGAGCCACCCACTATTAAAATATCAGGTTCTGCTATCTGGCTGCACAAAATTCCCAGCCAAACACCGCTACTTTATAGTGATAATTTAAAGCAAGATTCTTTAACAAGAAAGATCGTATCTTCTGGAAATGATGCCATCGGTTTGAATTTACCTTTCGGGCTGTAAAACAATATGGGAGCGCAAATGCGTATCTTCTGGTTCTGCCTCCTTTTTACCAGATGCAGGTGAGGAGAGGGTGACCTAGGGACTGGGATGAAGCCCTGTGGCTGTCGGTGGCACCACGTGGTGGCCAGGTACTGGGACAGCTAAGCTGAAGGGAGCCCCATGCAGAAACTGAGGGCTGCTCCCTTCAGCAAAGTCACCAGGGGCAAGCTTGGGTAAATGCAGTTTTCGTCTTCTCATTTCAGTACATTTGCTCTCTTCTCAAGCATACCAATCAGATAAGCTTGCATATGTGTTTATTTACTGCTCTGTTGCTGTCCTTCTACCATCCCCAGAAGCTTGGTGGAGGAAGTAAATTACAAACTGCCACTCAGCAATAGGCGGTCACAAACAAAACTCATTTCCGAAAGCAGAGCACGCTGGGGTCAGAGCATGTCCATGCCAGCCACTCAGTTTTGCCATCAACTTCTGAGGCACCTGGCAGTGACAGTGGAGCAAAATTGCTTTTAGCCAGCTGATGGTCTGCTTCCTGGGCACCTTTCTTTGCAATGCATAAAAACATAAAAACATAAAAACATCTCTTCCAGCAGGATTTTCACCTGGGGTAAACCCCTGCAGCTCCATGAAAGTCAGCAGAGCTGTGCTGATTTATGTCAGCTGAGCACCTGACCTTTGCAGTCCAACCTGCTGAATTCCTTCCTCAGCAGCACCTTAATTCTGAGGGCACACTCTGCAGCTGCAGGAGATGAGGGACATTGCTTATGGTCTGTCATAAAGAGTCCAAAGCTTTCCAGGGAAAAGTCCTTAATTTCAATCACTCTCATGTCTAATACTTCATAATGGAGACAGTCTATCACTGGTGAGGCTTTTTCCTAATCTCCTGCTACTTCAGTGATAAAGAAAATGTGGTTCTTAGAAAGAGGCTTCTGGCTAAGACAGTTGATGATTTTTCAGCCTGGATGTGTTAAGACGAACAGCTTTTAACTTGTCATGGAAATTAGTCATTTAAAATAGATGTTTTCATAGTTAAGTGGACTCACTCAGTGTAAATCACTGTGTGAAAAGCCACACAGAGCCAGTCTCACTTGGTGCTCCATGTGAATCTGGAGCAACACTTCATCAAAGTCAGTAAATTTAATTTAAATAAAGTAAATCCAGTGTGAATGAGTCTGGAATCAAGTCTCATGTTTTCAGACATCTGTGGTGGTTTCGGACCCGACTGGAAGCTGTTGAGAGACTGCCACTGGGTGATTTTAATGGCCCACAGGAGAGCGCCTCTATAAAAATGATGGAGTGGCACTACTCATTAGCTGCAAGCTCTGAAGGTGAAATAGATAAACTTCACAGCAAAAAAATAAAGTTGGGTGTCCGAGCCGTTTGTAGGACATGTATATACCATGCAGCTGAAGGGTGAGAAAGCAGCCACCGAATTGCCTGTCTGCATATACAGTGTGGGGCTGCTGTAGCTGCCACATTGCTGCTGCATCTGCCATGTGCTGCTTCCCTGCCCAAGGAAGGGAAACTGCCTGTAGGCACAGAAGAGGTAACTTGTTTAGATCCTAGACAGTTTGACTTTTAAATAAGTGATGTTGGATCATAAGGTGGGATTTCAAGTAGATTAAGTGATTTAGGAGCCATGCATAATTTTTTGCATTTCCTCTAGACTGCATTGTCACTCCCCACCACCTCAGGGACTACCACTGTTAGCAGTGGGGGTTAAGTTTCCTGTGCCAGGGCTTCAGGGCTGGAGAGTATTCTTGTTATGTGGCCAGGATTAGTGGCCTCTAACACCTGTGTGGACCTTTGATGCTTATTAAATCTGTAACTTCCAGATTTCCCGATTTCCCATGATGTTCATGCAAAGGGAGATTTCCCAGGTACTCCACACTGGGTACGGACATGGCACTGACTGGCCTCATGCCTTGGAGGACTTATAAGGATATCCAGGGGCATTCTACCGAAGTGCAAGGGCCCAGTTTACTAACAGGAGTGGGAAGAAAGTGAGAAAAGTAGCTGATTATCCAAATGAGAATCCAAACTTTGAAAATTCAGGTATGCGTTTGAAAATGGCTACTACCACCTTATCTCTGCATAGTTTCATAGCTCCTGCTGCTTGGCCAGATGGCAAGTTGATTAGTAGCCCAAGCAGCTCTGATGACTTTTGCCAAGAGCTTGCTAGCGAAGCAGTGCTGTGGATTTGTATTCCTTTTTTTCCTGCCATCGCTGGATGCAGCAGCAGAAAGCTGATAGCAAGTCAAAGCAAAGCATATTCATATGTCCTCTTTTCTGTGAGCAAAACAGCGCTGCCAATTTGTTGGAGGGTTTCTGATTAGCAGATGCTGGCTAGAATGACTTGGACCTTGGAATACATTTTGGTTCCTTGTTTGCAAGTGAAGAGGTATGGAAAACCCTGATGGCATTCAGTTCTGTTTATTTTAAATTCAACCTTTATTAATTTTTGTAAATGATGCCCATTTACTTGTGGAGGAGCATAGTCTGAATTGCCTTAGCATACTGTGCGAGACATTCCTGATGTAAATCAGACCACCTCCCCTGACAGCTAATGTCCACCGGATCTGGCATGTGCTTTTTTATTATTTGTTGATTCTCCTGTGATACTCAGATCCTGCAAAAAAAAAAAAAAAAGCTCTCTGATGGGGTCAGATAAAGTAGGTCTTTCTGGAAATACTGCTTCACAGAGATGATAGGTAGCAAAGTTCTTCCCCACCACTTGTCTTGCTGAACTCAGAAATGCTCCAGTTGGAGTAGACTGGAGTAGTAGGCTGACACTAGTTCATCGTTGTTATGCTGTGGTCAGCAGAGGCCTCAAAAACTTATATGTTTCTGAAAAATTAGGTGTTGCTATATATTCCTCTGCACTGGATGCAGTATGTGCTGCTGATGAGACTGTTAACCCTCAGCACTGTGAGTTAATGATAGTGGTCTACAGAGTAAGAGTAAGGTTTGCATGTTATGTCTTTCTTACTGGTGTTGACTGTGCTTTGGAGACCCTCCTTTGGGACCTGGTCAGTCATCTGGACAAAAGGTGGAAAGATAAAAGTTGTCTTCTCCTCATATATGATAGCTTCTCGGCACGAACGTTCAGCCCTTGCATGCTTGGGTGCCTGGTGATTTCAGCAAGTGATAGACAAGCACTGAGGGTCAGCTTTTGACCTTGCATCTTGTACTGTTTTTTTCTCTGTTTCAGTGTTAAATTCCACACCCAGTGCTAAGGTAAGCAGCTCCAGGGAAATCACTGTTCTTCATTTTCTTCCTCCTCCGTTATAAAATTAAAAGGCTCTTGAAGCTTCTGATCCTGCAAATGAGAGCTCTGCTGGGAATTTGAGTGCATCATTGGCTTTTTTAGAGCTAGTCCTGAAAGTAAATTTACTTAGGTGTGTTAGTGTTTGCAAAGGGACGTTTTGATCCTGTAAACTGTCATGCAGGGGGAGAGGGCTTCCCAAGCATTTTGAGAGATAGGAATGAGCCCATAACAAGTGCACCTCTAAGTCATTTAGAAGCCTGTAATCTTGCTTTAGTGTTAGCACACCTTCAGAAGAGTGAGCTTCCCATGCGCTGTGTCTGACAACACTTAACTCGGAATCCAGTTAAACGCAGCTGGGAGGAGCTGGCTGGAAATGTCGGCTCAAAAATGGCATACGCTCAATTCTGTCTGGATATTGCTGACATAAATATGGATGATGAGAGTCTCTACAGCTGTCAGTGCATTTACTCCAGTGCAAAACCAGTGTGACAGGGCTACATCTAGTGTCTGTCATGAGTCACGTTGCTTAATTTTTTCATGTCAGGATTTTTTTTTCACTTCTATTTTAGTTTGGTATGCCAAACGTTTCAACATATGTAAGTTATTTTAAAAAAAAGCAACAAAACAACAAACCTTGGATGATGAAGATGTGGTCCTAAGTGATTCTGAAGTGTTAGGTGTGGCAAAAACAAGGTAGTTGATGACTAAGATACTTGTGATTCTTCTGGGTCACTGTGTTATTTCTTGGGAGTTATATGTGGGCTGAAATAAAGCAGGTGTTTAGTCCATTTTGATAAGGAAATGTCAGCTTTAGTCTGTGACACACAGTGAAATCAATAAACTCAACAAAGCCGTGAATGGGAGAGTTGGCCGAATAAGCAGAGGGTTGAATCCCACAGCTCCATTTGCAAAATAATAGCTGCTCTCTACAACTGCCAGGGCGAGATTGTATCCTGGGTGTTGCCAGGGGCTCGCAAGAGAATGCGGGAAGGCTGGTAACTGCTGGAGCAGGCATCAGCAAACCAGCTGGCATCAGGCAGCCGTGCAGCTTGGTTAGAGAAGACCTCTGAAATGCAGGTGTTGCTTCAAAGCTAATGCAAACTTCAAGGCATTAAGGGTAATTCTGTATGGGACGAGGCCAGAAATGCTTCACAGATGTCTTCTGCAATGCCTTTGTGTCCCTCTAAAGCCAGGAAGTGTGCAGACTTTTAAAGCAGGATCTTTTAAAAGGTTTTTTTTACTACATTCATTTAAAGCTTCCTAGAAAATACACAGGTAATTTTGGGCAACGGGCAGTAACATCGTTAGTCTCTTGAGCTGTTCCTGCCCTGAAAGGGAGTATGGCTGAGGACTCATCTCCATATTTTTCCAAGGGTGGTATGTCTCAAGGAAGGAAAGGCTAGCTACAAGCTCTGCCAGCCAGCTGGGGGACCAAAAGAGCACAAGCAAGGGGGAAGGCCAACTCTGAGGATCAGTGAAGGTTGTTTTAAAGTTTGAGGGAAAGGGTTCATTTGTCTTATGCTGGGTGTTGAGCAGCTCAGCAATCTCATGACCGCTCTGTATAGGCAATAGGGAGAGGAGGTGAAAAGCTCAGGTCGGATTTGTTTTAAAGAAGAAGCAACTGCTTGTGTCATGTTCACGGGTCTGTTTTGAGGAATGAGCAGAAGTTTGTGGCACTTCATGTGACCCAACCAGTTCAGCCATCCATGTAATAATAATGTGGCTTCATGTAAGACAAGCCACTCTGAACTGGTTATGGGTAGCCTAACCTACTGTTAGGGAACTCAGTACAGGTAAAATTCAGTTGCTTAAGATGATAATTTAGCTGCAGGGGAAGACAACAGCTGAGATCTGACTTGGATCCTCCAGTGACGATACGTTATGAACTCAGCAGGCCTCTCTTGTAAGGATGCTGTGGGCAGCAAGAATGCTTGTGACGGGCATCTCCAGTCCTCCATTTAACAGGAGAAAACATCACTTTTCAGGTCAGCTGTTACCGTTGGCCTTTCTTTATCTGTGTTTGGTTTCTCTGCATGGCTGGTGTCCTTGTTTGTGCTGTGGTTTTGCCTGCCTTGCTATGCCAGGTCTAGCAGGTATCAGTCCAGCCACCAGCTCAAAGAGGGGGCGAGGAATGGAGGGACCTGCTCACCAGAGAGGATGCAGCTTTTCAGCATGGTGTAGTGCTCAAAGGAGCGGTGTTTCGGATCCTGGTACTTGATCCATCCCTTGTACAGATCTGAGCACTGTGGTGATTTTCTTCCTAGTGTAGTAAGCTAAGGGGATTTCAGGCAAACTACTCTCTTGAAGTGCATAGGAGGCATTTTGATGCAGGGGGTATTATAATACAGCAGTCGACCCTCTCTCTCTGTCTACAGTATGACTTTGTCTCATGAATTTTCTTTGACTTTCACATAACATCTTCAAAGTGTGGATACAACTTCTTCTTTGTTATGGTTTTTTTTCCCCCTCCTTTCTTCTTCCTTTGATAAAACTACTGTGGATTCTGGGTTTCATCCTGCATTCACGTTCATGAGCTTCATGTTCTTGTTACTCCATGGATGCCCATAGTGTTATTCTGGTTCACCCTCATGCAACTGGAAACAGAATCAAACCTTTTATCTATAGCTGGCTTATGGGACTCCTGTCAAAATAATTATTTATTTTTTAATACATTGCTGTTCAGGGACAAATTCTGGGATTTTTCTTGTTCCTTTCTTTCTCAACAACCCTAGGGACAGAGGGTACTGACTGTGCAGAGCTTCTTGAAACAGTAGCGTAGGGTGAGCAGCTCCTGCCATCTGCATAGAGGGCACTCAGCAATGCCCCTCCTGATACACAGTGATTTTCTGCCTTTGCAAACCTGCGCTGCGTAGGGCCAGTGCCCAGGTGAGCCTGTTTGCACAGCCACCGGGCTTTGGGGAACCACTGACCACAACAGCAACTTTGCTGCATTTACTGACCAGTTGGAAATGCTGCATTGTTTCTTGCCAGCATGGGGTGTCCTTTGTATTGACTGGCTGATGCCTACGTGCATGTGCATGTGCACAGCACTTGGGACCAGCCAGCCTGCCAGTGCTAGAAGCATATATGCCCAGAGTTTCATATATCAGAATGGAAGAACAGAATTCATATGGGGTCTTCTTAGTTTCTGTTCTTATATTCCCAGTTCTGTGTGAGTGTGTGTAGTTTTATTAAATGGACTGTTTCATCTGTTATTTCTCATGTGATGCATTCACATGCCTACAGAAGTGTTGTGCTTGTGAAGCACACTCATAGCAGGGTTATGAAACACGGCTGAGTAGATTAGATGCCTCAGTGTTCATGTGATGCCATGTCTGCTTTCCTTCCAGCTCCTTCGTCACTGTGCATGACTCCAAAGACATTTCCTGTTATTTTCCCTACACTCGCATCTACTGTCAGGTGGGGTTTCTTTGCCTTTGCCTTTTTTTCATTTACTAGCCATTTTCCCTTTCAGCAGGACTGCCTGAGGCTGGATGAAATCGTAATACTGAGGACTCTTAATAAGAGGAGGTATTATAGCTCCAAAATTATTTTCTGACATTAATTAATATATTATAACCTCATTCTAATTTAGTTCCACCTTCTTCTTCCTCTTTGCCTTCCCACCCACCTGCCCTCTTTTTATAATCTCCAATATTCTCCTTACACAGCAGAATGTGTGTGATCTCGTCATAAAACCAATTTCTTCTTTTTGGGCAGTAGAGTATTAAGATTCCCCTCTACATCTGCAGTAATAACATAATTAAATAAAGTAATAATAATAATAATAATTCTGATGTTTTGCTGTGATAATGTGATGGCCACTGCTAGTGTGATCAGCATAAAGATGTTTCTTGCTGCTGGTAAATATTTGCAATTACCACAGAGCTCTGGGTTTTTGTTTTTTCCATTCCACATTAATTCTTTTTCTTTTTTTTAAATTGTATTTTTAAGAAATACAGAAGGAGCCACTAGAAAACTTCTAGTACCTTTAATTTCATATTGCCCACCTTACTCAACCCGTGAAAATTGAATTTCAGCCAGGTTCCTTCTGTCTGTCATGCTTGCTGGCTGTTCATGGACCTCTGTGGCATGAGGTCTTAGGCATCGACACGCTGAAATTTGTAATGAACAGCCATTACTTACAGATGGCCTGGATGTTTTTCTCTCACCAGAAGGCTTGAGTCATTCACGTTTCATGTGCTTCTCAGGGGATGATGGTCTGGAGTGACCTCGGGCAGCATGTACTCTTTGCTGCTGGAAAGGTAATTAAAAATGAGAATTGGTAAACAGGGCTATGGCTGGTTCTCAGTCACACGGGAAAACAACCCCCACTTCCATGTTAGACTTCTTCCTGGATAGGGAGAATGTGCACAAGCTTGAGCTTAAGCTTAGTCTGTATTGCTGAATCCCCAGAGGTCATCAGCCCAGGTCCCTTTCTTGCTCTCTGCTGAGACAGAGGAAGAGCTGGTAGGACACAGGAGTCATGGGCCTCTGCTTGGAGAGAGGCATGGCCGAGACCACTCCTGCCCCAAAATATTGTGGCTCCTCTCAGCTCCCATGGAAACAGCAGAAGTCTGGTACCACTGTACATGGAGGCACCGCAGTTGTAAGCGTGTCTGCCTGGGTCCGATTTGTGAAGATGCTGAATGTAAAGCTTCCCAGCAGCCTCCCTGGGTGCTTTCGCGGCTTAGCAGCCTTTCAGGAAAAGTCAACAGAGGGGTGAACAGCCTACGTATTGTTTTCTTTCTGGAAACAGTCTTTCAGGACTGCGGCATGGGAGGGGAAGCGCGCATTTCAGTGTGGTGGTGGGAAAGGGGAACAGGAGCCCAGACAGCTGCCTGGCACCCACCTTCCTCCTGCCCCCAATCCTCCACTTGAATGCCAGTGCTCTGAAAGTGGCAGTCTGTCCCTGTAATTAAATCTCAGCAACTGTGCAGTGTTCAAGAGCCTGTCCTCCCAGACCATCAAAAACCCATCACTCAAGAGAGATCCTATTAATTGCCCATGGAGATAAGCAAGAGGCATATGCAGCAAGGTGTGTCAAGCTTGCTGCTCCCAGCCCACCAAAATTTGCTTCCAGAAGGCTGCGTTTAGTCAAGCCGATGTGTGGGGCCAGCAAGCACTCGGAGCTGTAATTTGCACCTCCTAGCATGATTCAACAGTAATGGGATGAAATGTTATGGCAGGGTATTGACCTCTTGCTGCCACAGTTGCTCTGGCATTGGGAGTAAACAAATGTTAACGTGGGGGCGTTGATTCTCTCATAAACAGGCAGCAGGGATGCTCGGATGCTGTTTTGTGACAATGAATAGATTCACACTGAAAACAACAGATGCTGATTTCAATAAAATAATAGCATTTTCAGGCAATGGTTTTCTGCAACTTCAAAGAGCTTTGCAGGCCAGAATTAATAAGCTGGTGTTACTGTGGGTTGTTGCTGCACAGCACAGCAATAGACCTGTTTCATTGCTGGCTTTCAGCTTAGCCCCTGTTCTTCACTTCAGTTAACAGTAAACTGCTTTGTGCAAAGGTAGCTTAAAAAAAATGTACTGGCTTTTATGAATGGGCAGAACTCCGAATGACAAGAGGTTCAAGGTGCATTATTTTATCAGTTATTTAGTAATCTGGCTGGTGGACAGCCCAGAGTGGTACTGAGCATAATGTACTTACCCACAATTAATAGACAGGTCTTTTTCAAGTCCTTGCAGTTGGAGAATGCTGATTGTTCCAGCCTTCTGGCTCAATCTGCAATCTCAGCACCGCTCTCAGCTGGGTGAATTTGTGTACCGAAATTGTTCCCTGCCCTGATTCACTATTCCAAGATCTCTGAATCTCACTCATTCCCTGAAGAGCGATGAAAAGCTGAAATGCAAAATTTAACAGGACAGTGGACTGGAGAATATGGAATGAGAATACTTTTTTTTCCTGGTAGCAAACATGGCAGCAGATATATTTTTCTGCACTTCTATTTTTCTGTTAAGTTGGGAAAGGAACAGAAAGCCTGTTCTTTTGTGGTTAGGGTCTAAACACACTGCAGGTTGAAACACTGTTTGGTAATTAAGTTGGTACAAAAGCCTGGTGGAAGACAAATAGTTTAAAGCTGTGTATTACTGCAGGAAAAGAAAAGCATCAGTAAATGTTTCCTTCTCCGTGCACCATTTTACTCATTCTGGTGGTGTGGGAGCCCTCTGTCCTCAGTGCCAGTCATTTTCCAATACTAACACCTCATGGTTAGCGAGTCTCCACCTTCCAGGAAATGCCTTCTCCTCCCAAAGCTGTTCTGCAATAAAAACATGGCATGTATACGAATAGAGGGTTCAGTAAGATGTTTTGGGTCAACAAGTAAAGCTTTTTGTTAATACAAGCTCTCTGTTTTGCAGTCCCTTTTCCTGGAGATGAGGTAGATTTTCTGACCTTCCCTGGGAGGCTGTTCCAGATCTTTGCTGCTGCAACGGTTGGAGGTGTTTTCCCCTTTTTTACTAAGCAGGTGCTATGTCTTCCTTTCCCTAAATGGTAATGTTGTGACTTACGAGATGATCTGAGATCAAAACGAACTCATTACCCTCCCTTCAGCGCTTTGAAAGGCCTCATGCTCCTTGTGTAGTGACATCTCTCTTTTCTTATTTTTGTTGCTGAAAGATCTTTTCTTATTTGTCCTAATTTCCTTCAGAAGATGTGACCTGGTTTGTTTGTTGGGCAGCCCTCGTTCTGTATGGGGGGAGTGCTCCTCCGCAGCAGCAACAGCAGCTTTACTGGCTTTCAAAAAATAACAGGCTGGAGTGTTTCCAGAGACCTGCAGATGGCACTGCCTTACTGGGCTATTTGAGTGCCCGTTGCATGTCCCTGTGGTGAGGTCTGTGTAATCTTCAGTCAGAACGGCTCTTCTTGCAGCTGGAGTAAATAGTTCAAAAGTTCTGGCTGTGGGATGTTTTTAGTTAACAATGAAAAATAACATGGAAATTGCTAGAAACCTTTCGCCTTACTCCTCTTCAGGTGGTTTTGTTTTCTGGACTTCTGTTCTTTTTTGAGGTTGATCTTCAAAGGGTTTTCAACAACTTCTCTGTACAGCTACTTTTTCTCCCCCTGACATTTCCCCGTGCCAATTAAGTACTGAATTGGCTGCAGTTAATTGCCTCATCCTAGGAGAACCCTGCCTAGCAGGGACCAGGGGAGGGAGCTTTTTTGTCGTGTTTCCTGGAAGATTCCCTCCTCCCAGGGCAGAAGTGCCCTCCATGTAAAGAAATGGCAGCATCAAGGACATAGTGGTAGTGATGCATCTCATGTTGTTGCTGCCTCTTTCCTACAGCTGCAGTCACTTTGTTTGCACGTACTGTTCAGTTCCCACAGCTTTTTCTGCAGGCTTGCGAGGTGTTAGGGACATACCTTCTCCATTATGCAAGGGTGGAGCACTGCGGGCCTCATGCTTGCAACTCCCTGGTCGCCCCATGGCTGCACCCTGCATCAGCGCATCACGACTGTTGCGAGATGTTTGTTTTCTGAGGTGCCTGCACAGCCCGTGGGAATCTGCCGCCTGTAGCCAGCAGTGGCTGGTTCTCCAGGGCTGGTCACACACCCTCTGGGACTCATCCCAGGTCTTCCAGCCCATTTTTACATCATCTTCTGTCCTACACTGGCTGCAACACAGAGAAACGGTGACTTGTTCACAACCTGCTGACATTGCAAATTGCTGACAAGCAAGTGGAGGTCTATTTTCTATGATTGCTCTCTCTGGGATTTCTTGGTGGGCGAAACAATTTGTTTGCTGTTGCAGTGTTTAACGGAGGCAGCAGCTATCATATGTGAGAGATCTGCCATATTTCCCAAGAGTCAAAATAAAATTCAGCCTTGGTGAGATGTTCTTAGTTGCTCCCTGTACATAAATCCTCAGCTACCTTGCTTCAAGGTCAATCAGGTATTTCATGCCTCATAAGTGGTTCGCTCTGTCAGGCGATTGGGATATAATGCTGCCCAGACATATCAAATCTCTGATTTCACTGGTTGTATTTCTTTTGTATGGAAACATTTGAATTCTGCTTTGCTTCATTGCCAATATGACTAATCATGTATGCACACTAGCAGTTCTGGACAAGCTGCTTTCAGAATGACAGCCCCACAGCCGTTTGCAGGGAACTCCATTTTGTGATTGCAGGTGGAAGGCTGCTGCCCACATATGCCGAGTTTTTTTGTGTCTAGCTGACCAGTGTGGAATGGATGTTTGAAATGCACAGCCTCCTTGGGCTCTGTTAGCACTTGGAATATTTGAAAGGGAAGTTTTGTGTCTCTGCTGCCAACAAACTTGACTGAGCTGGCTTTTATGTTGAGAAGTTTAATCTGCAGAATGTATGGCAAAATTTTGGGGTTTGATGCTTCAATAGGTTTCTTGATTTCGAAATATATTTTTAGAGTGGTTTTGTACATTCATACATGCAAAGTCAGGTTTGAGATTTTTTTGTGCGTCCCAGCTGCCAGAGACAAGTGATCAATGTTCAAACCTCAGGTTGGGAACAAAAGGAAACTAAATCTCTGGGCTGTGAAGAAAAGCCTGAAAGCCAATGAACGGTTCAAAATCCAGAAGGCAGTCAGGCGTAAACTCAGAAATAATATTTTGGTCTGAATGTAGTTCTCCTGATTGTACAGCAAGACAGGTTTCACATGCTTGTGACTGCGTATTGCAACAACGTGAGGACTAGTTGAGGGAACATACACAGTCTGGGTTCCTGGCTTTGGTGCCCCAGAGCACACAAACGTTAGCAAATTAAGCTGTACATCAAATCTTCATGATGAGATTAATTAGCAAAACCATCATTCATGTTACAGTATTGGTAGCATCAAATTACTTTAAAAATTTCTGTTGGACATGGGTCTCTTACGTAGCCAGTTGGTTTTTTTTGATTAGAGTTGGTCAGGAATTAGAAGTTAGGCTGCTCTTGAATAACTGTGCTTCATTTCAAAGACTTCATGTATCTTTGCCAAATTTAGGTGGGTGGTAAGCTGTGTGTCCCTGCTAGAGTGGCTGTTTGCAGGATATCGAATCCATGTTCTTTGGTGTGATGATGACAGAATTTTCTGCAGGTAAAAGAACCATCTCCAGAATAATTACTATTATTTTTTAATCCTTAAGACAGTTTCCCCTCCTACCCCCACCCCACTTAATTTTGAAAATAGCTAAACCATTTAAACTGAAATGCCCTTTCTTCCTCCAAACAAAAAGGCTGCCTTGTACAACACCTCTCACGGAAGACTTCAGTCTGAACGGGGGTAGTCTGACAGAGCTAATAACCAAACCAGGACATCATCATATAGTGGGAAAATTTTGAATAACAGTAGTAATCAGTGAACATTGCTTACAGTTGTGTAGGGTCAAGAATTGGAATACTTTTTAGTTACTTAAGCCTTTCAAAAAGCCCTTCAAATACTTTTGTTGTCTTATTTTTGAGAATTTCTGAGCATTAGAATCCAGAGATACAGAGGGATGGTAACTGGTGAAAGACATTCAGAAATGTGAGCATGTGGAAATACGTATTTAGGGGTCCCGGTGCCTTTAGTTCTGCCGCTCTCCTGACATTAATCTCACTCATTCCATCTTTATTTGTACATGACACGGGGCCAGGTCTTATCTTTCCTATGCTCAGTGTGTACATGTAAATTTGTAGAAATTTAGTGTGGCAACAGCAACCACAAAATTCTCAGCTTTCCACTGCCTCCTCATTGTCCATCCTTTTTTTCTGGGGCATGCAAAAATACTCAGTATTGAGGAGTCTGGTGCTACAACAGCTTGTAGCCCTCATGCCGTGCTTGCTTCCTATCATAGCTACTGCACAGAGGCAGTAGGCAGATTTTGTGAAAGTAAACTGAATTGGCAAAAGAGTCAGAGTGCACAGAGGAGTTTCTCAGCAAGTTCAGAAAAAAAGGGTTCTGGCAAGCAGATGGGCACCAGCAGTGAAGGCCTCCTTGCAACTTCAGGGAGACTTCCACCAAGGAATGGTGGATGTGGGTGTTGGTGCGCAAAGGCTGTTTCCGGCTGTGCTCATGTGAAATTTCTAATGCAGACCTCTGAAGCACTACATGAGAAATGCTGTAGCTTCAAGGCTTGGGGTGATCCACAGGGACCCTGCAGCGAGTGCAAACAGGTGTAGCTGCAGTCACAGCAACAGGACCTGCCCATTGCCCGACAAACCAGTCCATGGCAGGCTTTGGGCTGCTTATTTGAGGGTAGGGTTGCCCCACAGTGGTCCATGTTGTATCTGCAGAAACGTGCCTGCCTTGGAGAATTTTCATTTTAATGCTTTGGGATATTCCTGTTTGGGAAAAATTTTGGATGTCAGCAAATGGTAAGAAGATGCCGACAATGCTGGTGTAGACACAGGTTTTCTCTCCTGGCTCTGAGCTAAACCCACGCAAAAATATCCTTTGAAGGGTAACTAGGGCCATGCTCTGGTTTTATATCTGCTTAAAATATTGACTTACAAATGGGTTCCTATTATGTGCCACACTAAAAATTAGATTTTTTTTTTTTTAAAACTGCCTTTTGAAGTTATTGACTTACCAGCCCTGCCACTAAAGCAGAATTGAATCTAGCACCTCCTGATTGTTATCAACTGTTCCTGGTTGGCTGCAGTGCATGATTGGTATCGATCTTGTGGGAATAAAACTAACAATGCTTTTGGTTTTGGATCTGGAGAGATACTTATCTTTTCATCTGTAACTATCATTTTCTATAAAAGAACACATCCAGGTCTGTAAATTCACACTACAGTTATACATTTTATTATTTTCTACCAATGATTTTCATTGGAAATATTGAGCAAGATGTTGGGGTTTTGTTGTACAACTTTCTACTCTGCTCTTGTCTGGTAATGTTCCCGAAGGCTAATGGATATCAATATGTAGGATTCTGGGAGATGAAGAGGGGTGGAATCATTTTACAGCCTAGGTCTTCATCATCTATCAGAACTATATAATGATTTAGATTTTATTGCATATATATTTTATTTGTATATTGTATTTGGGTCAGATGCACAGCTATTTAATGAGTGTATTGATTATCAGGTTTATGGACCTATCAAAAAGGGAGGAGAGACATGCGTGTAATAGATAAGCATTAGTATTAGTTCATCCTATGCCATGATGTTTATTCAGATGGATTTTCTGCATCAAACTCAGTCTGAAAAAGGCGAAAGTGGTCAGAACCCTTTTTTTTGCTCATTTTCCCCCTTTGATGCCAGGGCAGGAGGTTCCTGGGAAATGGAGGGAATGGAGCAGCTGCAGGGGAGGGTGACCAGATCCCTCCATTTGCCAGGTTTGTTCCTGTTATACCTGGCAATCCCAAACAACAGGATGCTTGAAGAATACCACACAGCTTTGGGGGGATGAGACAAAAGGAGGCATCCAGGCTGCTTTCTTGAGCTGCTTCTTTGCTTCCAGCCTGGGAGAGTTTGCTGGCCTGGATAAGGTTGCTGTTCACCCTTGTAGAAGCAGCATTCACCTCCCTTGAGTGCAGGGGCATATCTCAGTGATCGTATCATCCATGGGGTTTGTCTGCTTGACTTAAGCAGGTACAGGCTCAGACACACAGGCAAGCCTGCATCAAATCAGATACAGGTGTTCATCCTGACACGTTTCAGCAAAGCGCCCATGCATGAGTTCGTGATGCGATCGGTTTCAGATTAATGGGACTTGGGAGGTGCCAAAAGATGGATCCTGGCTTGTGTGGTGTGGTGGTTGGAAAGAGTTTGGTCATTCCTCTAAAGCACATTGCTGAACTGGGGCTTCCAAAGTCTCCTTAGAGCCAGAAAATAAATCAGAAGGTAGCGAGCTGAGAATGCAGACTGCTTTGATCTTACGATGTTATGAATGCTGTGGAGTGAAAAAAGGTTGTTCCCTTTCAGTTTGGATGTGGAAATTACCAAAGATGTGCAGAATTTAACACAGGGAGAGAAGTCTGGTATTTGTTGCCCTTCACTCTTGAGGTTTCGTAGCATTGGTTTGAGTTTCATTTAAAATGCTTCAAGAGGAGCCCATCTCGTGGATCAAACTGAACTTTCTGTGAAACATGTGTTGATTTAATAGGGTTGGTTTGTTTCACTTTCATTAAAATGTGCACTGCTTGATATTGCTTAATGGTTATTTATATATTAGTAAATAATATGCTATTTCTAAATTAATTCATGCTATTTCTAAATTCATGTATATGTAATAATAACTTTTTACTCATCTTATGCCATTTCCAGTGAATAGGAGTTTAAACACTGCCTCCCAAGATGCCAGAGCAATTTTGCTTGTTGACCTAAATGCTGTATGTAGAGAGGAATTGTAGCCAATGTTTTTCTGATACTTTTTTTTTTTTTTAAATAAAAAATTAACTTTTCTAAATCATTTTTCTGGAAAAATACTGGACCACAAAATTATCAATGAAGTGTCAGTGTCCTGGAAAGATGGATTTTTGACAGTACATTATGAAAAAATATCATAAAGTGAACTTCATATCGCACAAAACGGAAGCACCTTCAAAATGTTGTGCTATTTTGTGGTTCAGATGAACGACTAAAATTGTCAGCATGTCAGGAATTTACTGTACATGTCCTCTAAATTCTCACTACTGAAGGGACAGTAACAATGGAAAATAAAGGCAATGCTCACATTTCTGCAAANTGGGGAAGGAAACTGCCTGGAGGAGGCTGAGATAAGAGTTTCAAAACACTTCTCTGAATTCTGCATTGCTAATTTCTTCAGTTTGTTTGTATGCAGAGAGAGCTGGTAAAACAAGACAGAATAATCTGAATAATTGCTGTGAACAGAAAAAACATGCAGTGAGGAGATATAATGAGAGATAGATGGTACATTATTGTGTGAGTTGCAAATGTTATCAAAAGGTTATCTTCAGCTGCTGGTGCAAACAGGCAGTGGAAATAGCAGCAGAGCTTCTAAAATGAGTGTTTATGCAGGAGAAGAAATGAAAAAAATATTCTAAGTTCCTGATTTTCTGGGCTTTACATGTGGACTTTGGGAATTCAGACAACTTTCCCCATATGAGAGGTTTGAATGATCAGGAGGAGACAAGGACTCTGTCTTACCGGCTGCTAAGAGAAATTCCAGAGTGATGATACTGTGCTCTCAGCTGCAAGTACGCGGAGGTCATTAGTTGGTGAGTGCTGTGAACATTTAAAGACATAACTTGATATTAGTTTCATTGCCTTTTGGTGGAGGAATGGGTTCTTGGGATATGACATAATTACATTTCTAGGTTTTCCTTCATCATCATGGATGTTAGCAACTACTTTTTAATGAAAACATAATTTCCTAATCCTGTGAGTCTAGGAGCTGAGGTTTCAAAACTTTTTGGGGAGCCAACATTAAATTTGTGGCAATCAGGACCACTGACTATTAGCTGTGATCACTTTGTGTGTGTTCAGCTCCTATAAAGAGCAACCTTCCTCCTAAAAGAACAGCACATAACTCATAATACAGTCTGATATACCAAGGTCTGTCCCTCCACTGAAACATGCATATTGCCAGCAGTGAAAAAGTGGCTAGCAATAAGGCAGTAGAAGAGGCCAGAAGAAAAAACAGGCATTAACTGGTGTTTGACATAATGGCAATTCTTAAGTTTTTTTCTTATTTTTTCTTCCATCAAGGAAAACTGTACTGTCTGAGCTGTGTGGCTACAGCTGAGGACTGCAGTCGTTATAACACCAGTGGCAGAGCTGTGCCTAAAATTACCTGGGAAATACGAGCTTCGCAGGGAGCTGTCAGCAGCTCGCCTGGATGTTCTGGTCTCCCAAGACCACTTCCATTTATGGGGTCATGGCTACTCGTGCCTGTGTTTCCACATTCCCTAGACATTGCTTCTCCCATGTATTTTTACTATTGATTTTCAGCAGGATTACATTTCCCCAAGAAGCAGCACTTTCACTTGATAGTTTGTGACTGAGTGTTTAAGACGGGTAGGTAGCCATAGTGTGGGGCAAATGTTAAGTGCAGTTTCAGCCACGCTGAAGTTGAGTTTGATTTTCTTTGAACTAGACACACAAACTTCTGAAGTAAATATCCTGCTGTGCAGTTTAGAAGTTAGCATATTGACTCAGCCTTAGCAAGTCTCAGGGTGGTTTCTAGCTTGGCTTAAATTCTCCTTTTGCTGTCACTACCAAAGGAATTTATTTTCCTAGGGCAAGGTGTCCTCAGCCTGTCTCTCTGGCATTGTTTCTTCAGTAAATCAGTGGACATTCACTACAGTTGGTGCACAAGCTTCTAGCAAAGTGTCTTGTTCACCATTGCAGGGAGTCTTTCTCATGCCCTCTCTCCATGACTTTTTCCATTGCACTGAGCAGGGTGGTGGCCATAGGTGGTGGAGAAGACCCTCTCCAGCGCTCTCTTGCAGAAGAGTGCTGTCATCCACACAGAGGTTAAAACACTTGGATGAAAGGCAGATGCCCAGCCTTAAATCAGGCAGGAGGTTTTTCCCTGAACTGCTTCATTAAAGTTAGTAATTCCTTTCCTTTTCACACAAATATGTGGAACAAAACATTTTGTTTCAGAGCAAATGGAATGTCAAGTGAAATGATTTGGTGGGGGAATTTTGTTCTGCAGAGAAAAAAATAAATAAAGTTTGATCCAGGACTGTTTGTTGTTTTTTTTTTTTATTTTCACTTTGTATTTTTTGGTTCAGCAGCTGAACCAGAAAACCAATTGTTCCTACAGCCTCTGCATAGAGGGGGAATACAGATGCAACTAGGACTGTGTCATTTTAATCTGAGCTTGTGATTTAGAGGTGGCACTGAAAACTCTTTTGAGGTACAGAAATGTCTAAATACTACTTTAAAGAGACTGATAGAAACATGAGTGCTTGGATAATTGTCATTTGTTCATAGATTAATTGCATATAAAAAACAGGCAGAAATTGTATGTTTCGAAATAGGAATTATGGCTTTTGATCCTGATAATTTAAATTAGTTTCACAGAGACTGTTATCTGACTTGATTGTGATCACGCGCATGGCTTAGCCCACCCAATAAATGGTTGTTAGGCACTGAAATGAGGTGTTTCTGCAAAATATTGTTTTATTTAGGTCTCTGCAAGAAATGGAGCCCAGAGACCAAGCTGGGATCAGTACCCTGCCTGCTATGTTTGGGGCCAGAAGTGGGACCCTGGCCAGGTAAAGGATGAGGATGTTGAGGCAGCTGCTTAGGTGGGGTTATGGGAAGAAAGGATGTGCTAAAGACAAATGTGTGTTGTGGGTAAGGGTAAAACTAAGGCTGGGAGCAGCGTGGAGTCGTGGATTAGGGATAGAGTTGGAAATGTCTGGAGTTCCCCAGGTACTATTAGGATGAGGCTGGTAGGAGTTAGTTTCCCAGAGGGGATCAGGGTTGGCCTTGTATAGATTTTGCTGTTAGTTTCATAATTGCTCTGTAATTATTACAAAGAAGCTGTAATATTCATTTGTAAAAGCCTGGTAACCTGAAGAGCTAAGTGATACAGCCTTGCAGCAATCCTGGAGCAGTGGGAGTCAAGAGTTATTGATCCAGACATCCCAGAGGCACAGGTCCCCTTTTAATCAATGACAAATTGATTTCAGAGAGTCCATGGTTTCATTGCAAGTGCACAGATGTTTGTTTGGCCCTCTTTTACAGCCGCTTTGTGACTGGTGTAGAAGCTCTTCTCGTTAGGCTGTTAGTGTAATCTGTAGAGAGAGGATCCTCCAGAAGGGAATCTGGGGCTGTGATTCATTTTCAGAAAGAAGGTAATTTCTGTCAACTGGCAATGGAAGGAGCCTAAGGGAAAGCATCATCAGGCTGAGTGAACACTCCCCAGAACAACCTTCTCCTGCTCAATGTTGTATTAGTTTTCCATGAACTTTCATGAACAGTTTAACTGTTGAAGGATGGAGTAGTCTCACTGTGTTTCAGGTCAATGTACTCATTTTTTATAGTTTTGTTGAATGTTTTGCTGCCAGGGAGCACTTCAGATCTTACCCAAATTGGAATTCAATCTAAATCATAGTGATTCTCCCTTCATATAGGTATCAGTGATCTCTGCTAGTCCTGACAACGGCTTTGGACTTCCTGGAGCTGCCTTTAAGTGTTGGCCCCAAAGCTGCACAGAGGCTGAGATCTATCCTTAGCCTAGTCCTTTCTTGTGCTCACTAAACATCTTTATCCAAGTAGCCAGTTGCCAGCCAACTTCAGAAGGTGTCACTGCTGAAAGTCCTTCTAACACATATGTTGGTGCCTAGTGTGTGCCTGTGGCTGCCGACAGTGGCACAGGCACTGGGTGTCCCTCACAGGGTTGTTTTGAGTTCAGCGAAGCTTCTGCTTCTTGTTTTTCAGGAAGTGAAAACTTGAGCAAATAATTGAGCATAAAGAAGCTCAATTCTTGTTTTTCTTAGCATTTTCCGTCTCAAGCTGAGCTATATCTGAGGAAAGCATGTCACACTCTGCTGGTGTCATAGGCAGGTGGGGTTTAGTCAGTGGCTTGTAGTGGAAGCAATGCTGACTTAAATTTTTCATCTGAGTCTAGAAATTCTTCTTTAATTAAATATTCCAAGGCAACTATTGAAATCTTTAAAGGCAATTCCTGTTTGTAAGACATACTTAATGTACAGTATTCCCAAGTATAGCAAAACTCACTGTAGGCAGGTATTCCTTAACTTACAAAAGGGTCTTGTTCTTTTTAAAAACCTTCCATTACTGTCTAACTACACTGGGAAAAAAAAATATCTCTCTTAAAAATTTGCAGTGTGTTTTGGAAGAATACTATGTCATTTATAATGCTGTGAAAGCCCTATTATTGACTCATGGGTATTCTCCATTAAAATATTAAATTATAGAGCTGGTCTAAAAAATCACTAGGAGAGCTGCATGAACTCTGGGTATTTAGATGGGTCAGTGTAACTCTAGTTACAGTGGTGGGTCACTAATCCTGATACCATCACATGGTTCTTAGTGACAGCAATCCAGCTCCCACACAAATGAAAAGTAAAATTTCAGCATTTCCAAAACTCTGAGCCCCTGGGAATTTTACCAGGCTCAGTGAGTTCAAAAGTTGGCATCTGTTGTTCCTTATTATTCCATAATAATTAGTGATGCAAATCCCACTTGGGGAGGATCTTCCCTGTGCTTTTACAAACTAACAACAGAATACAGAGCCCTTGGAGCTGAGGTTCAGTGCTCAGTGAGGTGATTATGCAGTTATATTAGTAAGGATTAGAAAGAGCGAGCCAGCTGCCTCTGCCGCTCCTGATAACACAAAAAATGATATTTTCTACTTGGTGTGATTTTTCAAGACGAAATGCAAAGTATTATCTGATGCATCAGTGATTTACAGCTGAGCAAGTCTATATAGACTAAATAAATTATCATTTTTGTTTTTAAATACCCAGCTCCCCCTCGAAAATGTTTAGTGTTTTACCATTAAAACAGCTAACTAATTAGAATTATTTCAGATGGAATTCATTACCAGTGGTTGACAAAATTCCTCCGATAATTCTTTTCTTGATGATCTTATGTCACATGATGTCTGTCAAACCCAGCCGTGAGAGAGGATTTGGGCCCTCTGATTTCAGTCTTTTCTGTAAATGTTTATCTCAGCTTGAACGTTCTTCTTGTAAGATAGAAAATTATATATTTTTGAACAGTTACAGTAATTACAATATATCTCAAGAGAGATTGTGAATCGTTCAGAAAAGGATGTATACTGTCTAGCAACAGTTATCCTTAGACAGTACAGAGTCCGAATAGCATGGGTAACACTGGAAGACCATGTGTTTTGGATCGTGAAATTAAAAAAAATTATGTTTCTGTTGTTTCTGTTCCCAAGAAGCAGTGGCTCTGATTTTGTGCTACCACTTCCAGATGGGTATTTGCACTGTCCCATCTCCAGTGTCATGGCCAAACATTTCTCTTCTTCAGAAATGGCTGTTGGGCTTTCCAACAGAGAGTCATTGCTACTGCTGTTTGGTTGTGCCAGGCCACCCCTCAAGACCCTTATTCTGTCTCTCTTTTTAAAATTGACTCTCAGTAATATGTAAAGTCTGATTAGCTCCAGAAGTGATCAGCTGTCTAGATTGCATCAGGGAATTTCATATTCATGAAATAACTTAAACATGTTTCTTACTCTCTCAGATGATTTAGCTTCAGTGTACAATCTTCACAGTGTTTGACTCTTAAATGTCTCATGAAAAAAACAAGAGGTCACAGAATGACAGGAGTGTTGGCTGGGGGAGCTCTCTGCAGGTCTCTAGTCCAGTGTCCTGCTTGGAGCAGGACAGTCACCATCACTAGACCAAGCCAGCCCTGGCTTTCTCCAGCCAACTCTTGGAAATCTCCAAGGATGCACTTTCCACCACCTCCTCAGGTACCTATTTCAGGGCTGCACTGCTGTCTTGGTTGAAACAACTTTTTCTGGCGTCCATTCTTTACCTCCTAAGCTACATCTTGTGGCCACCATCCCGTCTTTCACTATCTGCCACTACCAGGAAGAGTTTGGCTCTGCTATCATCATAACTCCTTTCAAGTAGCTCTAGGCTCCTCTTTGTCAGGCTGAACAAGCTCTGTTCCCTCAAGCTCTCTTTTTAGGTCTTGTACCCTGAACCCTTATGCCTGGTTGCCCTCCCCTGGATTCTCTAGTTTCTGGGGATCCAAAACTGCGCACAGCATCACAGTTGCAGCCTTGCCAGCAGAGGCACCACGTACAGGATGATTATTGTTTCCCTCAGTCTCCTATCCAGGATCTTCTCAGGCATCCCAGTAGGCGGTTTGCCTTGCTTATGGTGGGAGACCACCACTGGCTCACGTGCAACTTTGTGTCTGCCACAACCCCAGCTGCTTTTCAGCAGGGCAACTACTCAGCCAGTAGTGATGATGCATGGAGTTATTTCACCCCAGCTGCCCAAGATTGTACTTCTCCGTGTGAACTTTGTGTGGTTTCCTTCAGCCCACTCCCCAAGTTTCTCGAAGTGCCCTCAGTTGAAACAACATGAGATACAGCTAGGCACCACTAATGAGAAACAGGTCTCATCAGTTCTGCATGAATTTCTAGTGTGATGAGAATAAACCTGGTATCTTTGTGCGACATCATGTGATACCATATATATGTATCCTAGTTGAGGAAGGGGAGCCATAGCCATCCACACGCATGCAGAAACACACACTATTTATTGTCATGTGGGATGCGAGGGTTGGTAAAATAGCAGGGCAAACATTTTCAACGCTTGTTTTAAACTTGTGGTTCGTCATCCACACTCCAAAAGATGTAACCTTTGTGCTGCAAATGTTCTGGCTATCGCCCTTGGCTTGTTTGAAGCACACCTTAGCACTGCCTTATGTTTTGAGAGCCACGGCACATGAGGTATCTACAGTCAAAAGAACTATACAAGAAGGTAGTGCTTGGTACTGGATGCACACCTGAAACAGGAGCCATGGCTGTTAATTTAAAAAAAAAAAAAAAAAAAAGAAAAGAGACCCCCATCTTTGACTTGCTGAAGTTACTGGAAAAGTAAGTCTGCCGTTGCCTTTGGTGGCTTTTGGGCCATCCCTGCGCCAGACCACCACACGGGGGGCTTTTTTTTCCATTCTTTGTGACTTACTAAGATTTTGGAAAACCTCTAGTTCTGCATGCAGAGAGCAAGCGAGACATTGTGCTTTTTCACTTAGACCCTGAGCAAGACACCACAGCAGTCATGCAATCAGAGTCCTTTGCCTGAATGTTACACAATGAAATTCAACTTTCGTACCTGCATGGGTCAGCCCAGGCTCAGTATCTTTGTCTCTTAAATAGCAGGCAAATGCTTTACCTGCTGCTTCTGCTCTGCACCTCTCTGATTTTGACCAGATATTTCATTCAGGACCTGAAGAATCCAGACAACAATAAACAGTGTTCAAACTTGTGGTAAATAACAGATGCCATTTCCATGAGTCAACATTTTCTGACAAAAGCAAAATGTGATCAGGAAATCCCTGACCTGATCTAAACCTTACCAAAGTTTTGGTCAGTGTGTAAATTTTCTTCACTGCAGAGTTGTAAATCATCATTTTACTACGGACATTGAAAAATTCTGCTCTCCTGATGCAGAAACAGAGCTGCCATCTCTTCCGATTAATTTTCATCAGCCTTCTCATAGTAATTGTTGTTTTAAATCTCCTTCACCTAAATTCATGTGAATATTGGCTTGGTTTCTGTCTGTGGGCGTTTGTTTGCGGGGGGGGAGGTGGGGTGGGTTTAGTTTTGTTTTGTTTTAAGCAATTTTTCTACCTTTACAACTAAAGAGAAAAACTTTAAAACCCAGTTGAACTGTAAGGCGCAAAACCCAAAGTACAAACAAAAAGAACAAATACCAACTCTCACCCGGGATTTTTCAGCCAGTTTCAGCCAGCTTTAAAACATTTAAATGTAGATACTGGTAATACATAATGTGGGCTGCATCCTCATATCTCCTGTCGGAGTATGAGTTGGATGACGGTATACTTTGTACGTCATCTGCATCGTCTACATCTTACCAGACTGGTGTTTTATTTCCACATGTAAATACTGTGATGTTTTCCCTCTCTTCACTGTTTTGCTTGCTGGTGGCTGTTTTGGTTGCATAATTAATTGTGGGGGTATTTATTAAAAGGGGCTTTTTCTTTCAAGGTACTTGGTCCAGACTTTGCTCTCCCCTGCTGTTGTTGCACTTCCACAATTAACCATTAAGCGGGGATGTAAATTAGGTTGCTGGACTAGCAGATAAATGAAACTGTCACATGTATAATTGCTAGGCAAAGTGGCTACAATTTTAGCTATTTTCATTGGCCTATTATTGCAGCTTTCTATTGCTAAAATAATAAATCATTGTTTGTGTAGAAAGAGGTACGTACCATATGAGAGAGAGGGAGAACTATTGCATATGCAATAAGGTAGGATGTCAGGAGATTTTTAAGCAGCGATTTTGTATAGGAGAGCTTTGGCAAGGCCCCAGGCCCATTGTAAGTTAGAAATTAATTCTTTAAACAGGATGCAGTGCTGTGCTGGTTGCTTCACCAGTGTGCGTGAACAGTGTGCTTGAAGGAGATGCTGAGAGCCGAGCATGGGGTGTAGGCAGGCCGGGGAAGCAGCGGGCTGGTGCTCTACCAATGCCCATTCCCTGGTGGTGCCCAAGAGTGGGTCAGTAGCTCCACATGAAGTCATCCTCTGTCTTGTCTATTCCACTGTGAGCCTGTTTCAGGGACCGTATCTCACCATGTGCACATGCCATAGTTCACTCAGCGATTTGCATTGGGATGTAAGGCAGTGCTGTGATATAAGCCGCAGCAAATAACTTTTAAAAGTATTGGCAAACTTTCATTTTTCCCCCAAAGTAATTCTTCCTTAATGTTTGTTTCCGCTTAAAAGAGAGTGTGGGTGTATTTGATCATTTCCTTTCTTGTATGACATCCAAGAGACTTATTCATATGCCAGGTGACTAGAACATATCTTTCACTTAGAAGTGAAATGAGAACAGTTTGGTACATGCTTTTGATGCATTTTTCAGATTGCTCTGTGTAACTTTAGCCTGTCTGTTATTGTGCAGGTATCTGGAGCACTCAATAGTACTTGCTTTGGTATATCAACTGGATGTTTTGATTAGTTAAAACTTTCATTTGGGGAAAACCCAAGATTAGAAATTCAAGTTTTATTAACTATGCCTACAGCAGAAAGTCATCAGAGTTTCAAATAGGTGTCAAGAGCCCAAGAAGCTATAGATCATTCAAGCTCGTTAGAAAGTTGCTTAAGCTCTTTTGTTTACTATCCTAAAATTCTCCATTATGCAGTTTTTTATCCTATATATAAAGTCCCTACAACTCCTCATTGTTATGAAAAACAAATGCAGATTTTTGTTTGGTCTGTTTTCATGGAGGAAACTTTTGAGATATCACAAGAAGGATATATATTGCACATTTTAAAAAAACCAAAACAAACCAAAACACCAACTTTGGGCATTTTTTGACAAAGTTTCTGAGGATATTCAATTCCTCAAAGAAATGATAGGCAAGTGATGGAAGCCCCATCTTTAGCAAATTACGCCACTGTAAGGGATCTCTGGTGGGTCACTCAAACGTACTGTTTGCTTCTAGAAATACTGACCTCAGTGTCTCTCTTTACGCTAAAACTTACCAGTAGCATTGACAAAGGAACCCTATCCTGGACTGAAATTCCTACTTTTAATTGGAGAAGATCACATGCCGTAGGCTCTGGATAGGTCCAGCACAGTTGCAGGTCCAATTCAATATAAGTGAGGTGTTTGGTCTTTCTGCAGTTTCCCAATATTGCAATTTTCCCAGAAATATTAGCAGATAAAGATAAAGCAATTTTAGTTATTCCTCAGTGGCATCCTCTGTACTGATTGCAGGCTCTTCTTGAAACGCTAATATATCATCTTCACTGCTGTACTCTTGCAGCCTGTTCCCCGAAGGGGATTCGGATTGCCTTCTTAGTAGCAGATTATTTCCTGATCACATTTCTCATATTAGGGAATCCATGTATTAAGCAAGAGACCAAAGCGCAGTGATCATTTTACAATTTAGCTTTATCTAGTCATCTATTAGCAAGTCATATGATATTTCAAGTCATTTTAGCTTTGATGAGGAAAAGAGCTCACCAAGACATTAATCACTCAGTAGTCTGTATACAAAGCAAATCGGTGCCTCAAAGCATCTAAATAAAATACTGTCTCTTTGCCTAAGAAACAGATATTCTTGCTGTCAAGGGCACCAGAAGATGTTTACAGATGCCTTCATGTGTCTACTTTGCTGGACCATTTAATGCTAATCTAGTGTTAGATTACCTTTCTGAAACTGCTAATAAAATCTGTTACATTACTGTGTTTAGCTGAGGCCCCAGGGCTTCAGAGATGAGATTTCTATCCACTGACAAATCATGGCTGGGTGAAAACTCAAAGCAGATACTTTTCTGCATTAGGTGTGAAACACACTCACATCCTAATCCTGCCAAATGATACGGTAATGGAGAGATGTATAAGAGGTTTGTTTATTCCACAGAAGAGATTTCATCTGGGGATGAGGGCAGGAGAAATATATATCCTTGAGCTATATGCAATTGCAGGAAGGCCAAAGTGGATGTAAAATGTTGTTTGGCACCCAGGGAATGCAGATTTTAAGGTCTGTACACAGTAGAGAGTGGTAAAGGCTAAAACCCTATTTGTCTTCCCAGCCCTGCTAGTCTCACTGGTGCAAACAGTCCAGGGAATTCAAGAACACCAAATGCATCTCAGTGAAGAGGGGCTTGATAAGAGATTTTCAGCTGGCATAAATCCATATCATTCTCTCATGTCCCACTGTAATTATGGCTGTTAAACTTTTGGAGCAAGTACTGCAAGAGTTGGTGAGTAAAATGGGCCCTGGAGAGCATCCCTCTATATGGCAGCACAACTGGAAGGCTGAGATTTTTCCAAGACTAATGTGACCCATCAGAGCATTGTGCTCGTGTTATTGATGGAGTTACTCTATTGCATTTGTTGCCCAAATGTCTTCCCTTTTAACAAATGACAAACTGTATTTTACAACTACTGGTATTCTTGGAAGATTCCCCTGAAAAACATCTTGAATTCCTTTGTGTAGGGTGCCTTTGGGGGTCTTTAATGTTTTGGATGGATAGTGCTGGCTAGCGCCCAATAGGAATGCAATTTGGAAGGAAGCTTGAGTTTGATTTTTCACAGCATTATATCTTGTGCAGCCCTTGAAATCTGGGCACTGAGAGTAGGAGATAAAACACCTCCCATACAGAAATTCAGGACACCACACTGGCTTTGTTCTCTCTGTACTGTCACCCGAAACTGGAAACCAACAGGAAATAAAGCCTTCTCTTTCTGCTTTCCAAGTAATGCATCCAATTCCTTCTACTTCAGATGGCAGCAGATGAGCTACTCATACAGACTTTCTTCGTAATTATTGCTAAGAAATAGGCATTTCTAGAGCATGATTCATCTGATCTGTTTCAGATGTCTGCATTAGGAGGAGGTGGGATGCACTGCTTCTCTCTGCCACCTGTGAAGGGAGGCTCTCCATGTCTAGTTCAGAGGTAGGCGTCTAATCTTAGCTGACAGAGATCCTAGCCCATAGGTTCAGCCCCTTCCCCTGCCGATCTTAGTTGGCCCTTCTAGAAAAAAAGACTTCTTCTAAGTTAGACTCTGTGTGTGTGTTTTTTGGCAGCTGAGCAGTGCAAAACCACAAAGCCTGGTGCAAGGATGTAATTTGTCCTCCAACTTAGAGCAGACAATTCCCAGATTAAAACCTACATGTTTCCAAGGCTTGCTCCTGTTGGAAGAAATGCTCAGTGATGGTCTTCTACCAGAAGCACTGAGCTCTGCAAGGGGTGAATTACCCTTTGCCAAAGTGGGACCCCAGATCTGGTGGGATGTTTCTTCCCTTTGGCGGCTTCTAAAAGGAGATGGCAATTTCTTTTCAGAAGCGAGTGTGAAAAGAAAAGCTGGGGCTTGACCCCCAGTTGTCTGCCCTTATAGCAGCAAGGATTGGCTCTGCACATGGCAGCCTTCTGCCATACCTTTTGCTTCAGCTGCCCACCCCCTCTTAGGACATTTTGCCTGGGTGACCAGATTTTCAGACTTACCCCTTGCTGTGAGTCTAATGGGAAAAAAATGAAGTTGGTGCTCAAAGGCACCAACTGAAAAGAGTGCCAAATAGCTTTGTTTATAGAGGGGGTAAGAAATTAAGAGTTGGTCTAAAAAAACTGCTGGGAGATGGAATGAAGATGAACTAGAAAACAGCAAGCAGTCGGTAGACTGGATGGTCATTTTTTGTTCTTGAAAACTCTGTGCTCTTACAAATACCAGTGACCCTTGAAGGATCTCTTTGATTGATTGGACAACTCCAGCTAAGTGGGGAACATAGCAGTATATTTTTCATAGTTCCTAGAGACAGGCCTGCTAGCACTGGCTCAGTAGCAGCTTGGATGGCTCTTTTCTAACCCTTTTGCACTGCTATGAGACATTCTGCAGGCTGCCAAAGGAGGGATAATGAAAACCAAGCCAAGGGAGGTCTAAAAACCTCACTCCATCAAGGACAGTGTCTGCTGTGTGAATTGTCAGGAAAGGTTTAGATATTGGCACAGTCTTCTCTCCTGGAGGCAGGACAGTCAGGCAACTGAATTCTCCATAAATTTTCCTGTCATTCATCTGCCAGGAGTATTTTTCAGAAAAGCTGCTGTTCCATCCAGGTACTCCCCTTTTGTAATCGAATGGTGATTTATTATCCAAGCAATGAAGAAAAATATATTACCTTGGAATTTATGAATGCGTAATGATGTGTAAGCCATAATAATGAATCACTTCTTTCCCTCCCCTCCCTTCCTCATGTATATTTGGATGTTTATTTCCATATAAATTTCCATTTATTTATGTCCTCCGAAGTTCTCCTTCACAAAGGGGAATTCCCAAGTTAAGGTGTTGGAGAGTTTGAGATACCTGAGTTAAAGAACAAACAAACAAAACCCGTATCCCTTCTAGCTTTCTACTTCCCCATTTACTTGCTTTCCCAATGCTTGCTCGCTCTCCTTGTCTGAGCTATCGCTATCGTGTGTCTCCCTTGCAGACATGTTTTTGACTCAGGTAACTATTTACTTAAGGTCTGGGTGTGGAGCATTGCCCAAGTCTGAGCACAGGCTAAGGCAAGCCAAGGTCCTTGACCACTTCGCTGCCATCGCGTGGTTCAGCAAGGACTGGTATAGAGTCAGAGGAGTGCTGGATCCCCTGAAGGTTGTCCCGGTGAGAGGTGCCCAAGGGGTGACCCCCAGGACAGCAGCATTACCTGCCTTAGAGTCTTTCTCTAGTCCATAGTCTCAGGTTTTGCTTATATTTGAGTAAAACTGAAGGAGCCAAGGGTCTAACTCTAGGCTGGAGTAGGAGAAAAAGACTGTTGTTAAACCCTTGAGGGAGTAGTGTTGGAGAGAGACCGAAGCCTGTCATGAAGTTAAATGAACCTGGTGATGCAACCTGCTCAAAGTAACTCCAAATGTGTGTGCTGCATTCAGGTCTTGAACTCAGCTATCATGATGCCTAGCCTTCACTGCAAGGTTATTTTTTCCACTCTAATGCATTACTCCATGTGGACCCATTTGGAAGACAGGGTAGTGATACGCACAATGGCAGAGCCATTACGAAAGAAGAAATCTATCTGAACTAGGCTGAAAATTGTTTCAGCTGATTCAGTGGCATGGCCTTGGCCAATGCTGTGCTCTACAAGATGGGATGGATCAAGAGTAATTCTGTGATAGGTAGAAGCGACACCAGTTAAAGCATACCTGATTTCCCTGCCACACACTCCCCAAACCTCTGCTACTGTTTGCCAGGGAATCTTCTAGCTAGGCTGATGCTTATATTTATTTTCTAGAGTTACTTGCAAACATTTGTGTGCCATTTACAGGCTTCCCCAGTTGGTTACTATTATGCTGTGTGTGAAATGTACTTGACAAAATGTGTTCTTTTAGGCTGGAGATGTCAAAAGAGCTTTGTGGTCGTTGGAGACCCAGATCTACTGAAATTTGGAAGGAGCTGGGTATCTAGCATATAGAAATTTCATTGAAAATCTCAGCCTAGGCCATTTGTTATACTTGGTATATTCAGATCATGTCACAGAAAAAAAATTGTTGCCCCTAAGAGCTGTAGGGAACAATCCCACAGTTTTGGCTGCTCTGTTAAAGTCTCATAAGGCAGGATAGACACTGCAGCAGGCTTCATCCCTTTGGGGCTACAACATGTGGTTCTGAAGGGATTAATAAACCCACTGTATTTCAGTGAGTGCTGTAACAACACGGTATTGCAAAAGTGTCTCAAATACTGAGTAGGACTTTGGCCAGAGGCAGACTTTTCAGTGTCTGGAACTGCACACACACAGGCGCTCTTAGCTCACGCAAGACTAAGTTGGTCTTTAGCAAAATGAAGATGTTACTGGAAAAACATAAAACTTTATCCATCCTTGCAGGCTGCATTTGCATTTGAATGGGTTTTATTCTTTTCATGCTTATAAAAAGTGTTATATTAAATATTAATATGGTATTTTTCTTGTGTTACTGTACACTTTCCACACACCTGGAAATTAACTCCATTGTAACCACAATAACCCCTAAAAGAGGACAAAAAACCTGTTTATACTAGTGGAAGAATATTGCAAAAGCAGATTGAAGAGTTTCATTTTTCTACTGGCCTGCCAAATTCCTTGACTGACATCACTAAAGATACAGGCATGACTATCTCTATGTTCCTTTATTATTAAAATGCAGCAGAACAACAGGGCAGGCAGTGCTTGGTAAAGCACGGAGAAGGAACTCATAAAAACCTGCTTAGCAGCCTTATCTTATCTTAGGGAGTTTTGCTCTCCGGAGACGAGTCCAAATGAGTGTGAAAATTTTGACTTGAGCTGTAGGGTGTGTTGTCCCTGATTTTTCTGCAGGCTGGAGTGGGATGTGTATGTGTGTTGGGGGGAGATGAGATGGGAGAGGGACCACATGAATTCCCTTGCACTGGCTGTCGCCATGAAGGCACACCAGAAACATCCTTGTTAATGTTGCCATGAACTCAAGGGCAGGCAGTTGCCATTGATTCTGGTGCAGTTCCTTTTCCACTTACACTTGCTTGAGCAGAATTTGGTACGCTTTGCTCCCTGTAGCAATAGCTGTGCTCCGATTGCTTTCAATTCCTCCAGCGTTAGGTACTGGCATTTCTGAGCAAGATGTGAATATGTGAATTTAAACTTGAATTTGGAGCAACACAGAAAAGGAAGAAGGAAATTTTCCATAGGTGTAAGGGACTTTAGACACACAGTATCTGAAAGTACAGTAATTACATTTTCATGCTCTCAATATGAAACCTATTAAGGTATCTCAGGTGTAGTCCCTCATTAAATTTCTATTTTATCTGAAGGTTTATCGTGGAAACTCCATGTTAAACTTCAGATCTAAGGATGAAGCCTCTCTTCTTCTGAGGAACATACCGATTTGTTTAGGCTTGCTACACTTATGGTATGTCAAATTCTTCCTGCCAGTTGCTAGTGATTAAATAAAAATAGGGAAAAGATTCTCTTGCGTGGTCCTGGTTGACTTTCTTATATGTTGCATAGCAGCTGACTGGTCTTCTTATCAGGCTGACCTTACAGAGAAGGGAAAAGCTGAAAGAATCAAGACCAACCCTGCCTGATAAGACAAGAACCGCTGACTCAGCTAAGCCATATGTTTGAATTGCACGTGCTAAGCTAACAGACTATAGTATTTACAAGACTTCACTAAACACTTAAAGCTATTTTGTGGACAAAAGGATTTTAAGTTAATTTATTTTATTGAGAGAATAATTTAAGCAAGTTAGCGTTTTGTTGACAGAATTATGATGAAATTCATTTTGTCTACATAACTGATTGGACAGTTAGCTGAATGCATTTTCTCCACAGAATCAAGTATGTGCCAGGACTGTCAAACAGGGTTTCCTTCACGGTTTCAAGTCAGTTTGTCAACAAAACTAATACAAAATCCTTTTGTCTACAAAATGAACTTAGGTGTTAATTGTTTGTCGATAAAGAATGCAAAGCCAAATGATCCTCTGTTGAACACTGATAAAAATGCATAGGGGTGGGTGTGGGTGTGTGTACTCAGACACACAGAGCCATGTACCTTGCTTTGTTGTCAGAGTCTGAATGTCACAAACCAAGTGTCTGGCAGGGAATGGTGTCCGATCCAAGCTGGGATGAGACATGGTCTGGATATCATGTTCATGTTGAGAGCATCACAAGGAATTAACTAGTGTGGAAATGCAAAATACAAGGGCTGGAAAGCTGTCAATATTGTTTCTAGCAGGGATTCAAAGCCTCCCATTGTGAGTGTTAATTCCAGTTCTACTTGGTATGGTACAAGCACACATGGGGTGCAGTGGTTTTCCTACCTTGAAGAATTGTATCACAAATAGATGTGGCAGGTGAGGAGCAGAGAGATGATGTGTTGTATTCAGATCATGCTGGCTGGGAGCTGAGGCATAATGAAACAAACTCATTAGTTTGAAGTCCTATGGGGAAGCACCTCTCAGAGACCAGGAATAGATTTGAAGTCTTCTTGACCACATAAACCACCTTCTCCTTCTGGACAGACACTAATTAAGGTGGTGCACCATGACCCATGTGCCCATACAAGATGGAAATTTCACTTAAACCTTGATTTTAAACACAATTGGGCTCATCTGAAGCCCACTGATGGTGTCATTTTCTTTTGCCATTTTCATTTTTTTAGTTTTTTTGAAGGTACAGTGTGATTGCTAGTAATCTCAGGGCTCAGTTTTGAAGATAGCATCTGGGGTGTCAGCTCTGAGCACCTCTTGGGTACACCTGGGAACATAATGGAAAAAACATCGTGTGTTTTATTCTGAAAATATCATTATACTTTTGGAGCAGTCTGCTTAGCGTTAAATATCTGGAAAGGAACAAGAAAAAAAGAAATATTCACTCATTAAATATGTCATAAAAATTGCACAAAATTGTTTTTTTTTTTTCCTTTTACCTTTCCTCCTTTGTGCTTTTAAGAGGGTTAAAGTCAATGGAGGGTAGGAAAAATATGAAATAAAGGTATGAAGAAATATGACAGTGTCATAGTGCAACGTAAAAGTTCAGCCCTCTAATATGTTTTCATGTTCATTCAGGAGGAAACAACCAACTAATCCCCAAGTTCATTTATACTGTTTGAAGTACCCTGGCTTTCAGCTCTGCTAATTGTCAAAAAAGCCAGAAGGAAAGAAAAGCAGTCCCCTCTCAGCTGTGTTTTCTCTAAATATTCTAGTCACTGCCAGAGTGTTGAGGTTAAGGAGAGGTACGTTGGGTATGGAGAGGCGAGGTTAAAGGCATGAAAGTTGTTTCTCCTAATGAGGTTTGTCATTTACAAGGGCATAATAATCTCTGTTTTCTGCAAGGGAACATTTATGTCAGGAGCACTATGTGAGATGCTGTTTTCACATTCTTTTGCAGAATGTGACCTTTCAGAGAAAAGGTCTCTGAGGCTTTAAGGCTGCTCAGACACGGCACACATTGCAGTAGCGCTGGCAGGAGCTCGGCTGATGGTGGGGCCTTCCAGCTAACGTTGGAAAGAGCAACTGGCCTTGCTTACATCAGGAGGTGACAACCCTGTTTGGGCTTGAGTGTCCATTGCTCTTTATTATGTGCATTTTTTACAGTGCTTCCAAAGTGTTTCCCTACTGGCTTTTGCCTTTTGTTTTCTGGTGTGAACAATTGGTCTGTGGGGCTGAGCAGGAGCAGCAATGGGGGTTTTGCAGTTTGATTATACCATTTATTCACGCTTTTTCGGTTGAGCACATTATGCTGTGTCCTGCGAAGAGCCACAATTGCTCTTGCTGCGGAAGGTAAAGCAAATCAGACGTGTCAGACTCCCTTGTTACTCAACAGTCACTAATGACTGTAGCATATGTTGCTGCTTCCCAGGCCACTGGGAGCTCAGTGCATCTGTTACTCCTCCAGCAGCCAAGTCCTGATTGTCAATACCGTGATCCCTGTGCACTTAGTCAGCAGAACCGCGATGGTGTTAGCTGGTCCCGGGCCAGCGGCAATGAAGCTCGAGAGGGACCATGCTGGAGAGGGAGTGCTGGGAAACCCAGGGAGAATTAGGCAACAACTGGAGACTGTGACATGCTACTCTGTAATACACAAATGATGTAAGTGTCTCGCAGAAATCCCAACCTGGAAATAAAAAGGTTGCAAATTGCACATGTTATATTAACATGGGTTCATAAGGCACTCGCTGGGGGCTGCATGCATAAATAGTTCAGGTAATAAAAAACTGCAGTGCTAGTGCTGAGGGACCTCTCAAAAGCCAGGATTTTCAAAAGGATGTGGTACCTGTAGTGTGGAGTGTCTGTAAATCTGGCCAGTGTGCTATGAATGTAAAGCCAGGAGACCGCATTTTTAAAATGGCCTGGTAAAAACAAAATGACAAAAAAAGGCTTTAGTCACCTCTGTATACCTCCTCACTGCTCACCAACTCACATATTTGCATATTTCCCAGCAGATCACACTGCATTTCCATTTTACCCTGAGGTCAAGTCTGCGGTGTAGGCATTCAAAGTCACACCTATTCATAAAACTGATTTTGCAGCCTAATAACTCTTCAGGGCCAGGGGGAGGAGAGTGGGATTTTAACGCAGGCAAAGGCAGGACACTTGGAAAAATTAAAAAGTCTGTACTATGTGCTATAAGGAGGAGAGAAGGGACTACTTTCTATTAAACTTACAATGTCATACTATATAATAAAACCAACATTTGAGCCACTAGAAAGGCCAAACCCTGCTCTCTTTTGCCTTTGCATTTTCTTTGCTAATGTAGTTATTCCTGCTGCTGGCTCCAGCACAATCATCTCCTAAATGACTTGGCCTACATTACATCTCACTTTCTAGGGGAAATCATAAGTGTCATTTTAGTATGTTGAGGTGATGTAACAGACCTTCTCAGTATGTAAATTATTACCAGCTTCGTTTAAAGCCCTAATAACTAAGTGCATGAATGACTAGAGATTCGTAGTAAGGTCTGTCTGCAAAGGTCACATAGGATTATTTTGAGTGTAAACTGCAGAAATGGTTTCTGGAAGGGCTGTGTGGTATTTTGATATGAGGAGCATAAATGGCAGTAGTTATTCCACCTATATCAAAAAGAATGGAGATGTATGTGGTTTACAGTTTTGTGTGAAGTAGCATGCTATAAAGGATGGTTAGATCACCCTCGCTGCATGCAGGCCACTGGAGGTTTCTGCTGTTCAAGGCATTTGCTCTTGTTTTGTCCAACAGAATCCCAAACTAATGGAGCTGTCATTGTAATCTGACAGGTAGCTAACATGTAAAGGGGGAAAGATACATGACTCAGAACAGCACTTGTTTGGAGTGATCTCATTAGTCACATGCAGAAAATCAATCAGAGTGCGGTGGGCTCCCATAATTCAACATAAAATAAAATAAAATCTATGTATACTTCATAGTCTATGCAGGTAGCCATTTTAGATCTGTGCTGGAGAGCTTTTCTGGCTCTGAGACAATTTTTTGTGGTATTCCCACAGGGACTTCTGGGTGTAGAGAGATTCATAGTACCTCCCTGAACACATTTGCTTAAAGACATGGCCCAGCTATGCTGCCTGTCCTTGCAGAAGCGACAACAGGCTGAAGAGATGGTCTGAGTGGTCTGCTGGGGGAGCACGGAGGGAAAAGGGGGCAAGATTTCCTTCTTGGAAGAAACCTGAGCTGGTTTGCTGCACAGACATACTGGATTTGTAGGTAGCCTGAACCTATGGTGAGCAGCCTGCTTACAAGAGGCCCAGTGGATGGGCAATGCCAGGTCTTGGGGACAGCCTGGGATTCAGAACAGGGTTGCCCTTCTCCCATGGCCTTGGAGCCAAGTCCTCACTTGTCTACATGCTGGAGCCCTCGTGCATGTCCAGGAGGTTTCTGTGTTGTACTTGCTCATTTTGCTGCTTCTAAGTCATGTCCTGGTCACCTTTACTCTCCAGCAGCCTTGCTTTTAATCTCCTACTTATCTGGAGCTATGTGGCTGGCAGGGCCATGTCTCCATTAAACACTCATGGCGCCCATCATGAAGCAGATGATTGCCTCTCTGGACTGCTCAGTGCAAGACGAGTCCCACCACCAGATCCCCATGTCTGAAAGGAGCAGGCGGAGGGTACATACCTGGCAACTGAGGTGCTAGAGATGTATCATATTAAATTCTTATTAAAGCAAATCACTTTTTCAAGCTCACCTTTAGCCTGATTGAGGCCCCACTATATCCATTTTGGGAACAGATTTTGTTCTTAATGACCAAAGACAAATCCTACCTTTCTTTTTTGGCCAAGATGGCTCAATTATGTCAGCTAGAGGGGCAGCAGCAGCAGCAGTGTTATCTTTCTTCTCTTTTTATAGCCTAATGAAAAAACATAAGAATGATGCTTAGAAACAATAGGGTTGACTCATAAGGGATGACTGTATATGACTCATAAGATGTGAGATTATTCCAGAGACTTGAAGTACATATACATGCACTGAGACTTGGGCTTGGGGGGGTTATTTTTCATAACTGGAAGAAGAATGCTTGCTGTGTATTTTGAGATGTGCCTGATATATAAAATAACATGTTCCTTGCCATTGTATATGTGACTTATAAGATTCAGTGGCCTTTCTAAAATATTCACAGTCTCTGAGGAAATCTGGCATTAATCACACTTTCCATATCCTTTGCTTTAACTCAGAAGGCTATGGCTGATGACTGGTACAGTGGGAACTGTAGCTTTCCAAAGAAATTGAAATCACCAGCTTTTGTTAGAGACAGCCTAGGAAGGAAGGGTCCCAAACCAAGCGTTGGCCTACGAAGTTCACCAGTGTCATCCTGGGATTTTGCACTGATTGAAGCCAGCTCTGCCATTTTGCTTTGAAAACTAGGGAAGCCCAATTCAGAAATGTCTGTGCAAGGGACAGACACCCTGAGGATTAATGGCCTGTTCCTTTAAGCAGCACAATTAAGCACCAAGTATCCCTGAGTGACAAAGACACGGGCTTTGACTGTTACAGCCTCTCTAACAAACCCTTGTGATCAATCAACTGTCCTGTTCAATTAGAAAAGAAAGATGTCACTTGCCTTCCCTCTGCCAAAAGCGTCCTTGCAGTCAGCTGGGTGGAGGCACTAACCTGACCCCCCTGGAGCAAGACTCAGGGTCACCGCCAGATGAGCAGTTGTTCCTTGCCTGGGGAGCTTCATTGATTTCCCAGTCAGAGAAGGCTTTTGCAGCTCTTCATTACCACGTTCTGGCAAGGAAAGGCAGCGTGATGGATTAATGAAATGAGCCTGCTTGAATGGGGCTAGTAAGCTATCAGTGAGTTTCCCCTATATCTGCATTGTTCTCCTGGATTATAACCAAAGCTACTTTTTCCTTAAAATGAAGAAAGTTCTTGGGATTACACCTGCCAACATTATTTTCCAATACCATGACATGTAGTGGTATCTCATCCCATTAATTTGCAACTTGGAGAATACCTTAAAAAAATGGATCATGATGATGTTCACACATCTGAATTGCAGGGACCCGTTAGTCCACAGGGAAAGATCTTTCCTTCCAGCTTGATGGTTTCCTTTATTTGGCTGCACATAGCACAAACCGTGGCTTTTCCTCATGCATCCAGGTCCTTACTGCCCTTGAACTCTCTGCCATGGTCCAGTTATTGAAGTGCCTGAACAACCTAAACTAAAGGAGTACATCTTTGGCATACTTTTTATTTAAAATTGGTTAGTTTGATGTACCTCTTGTGCCACATATGATTGTTTAACCTGGGCTGTTGGGATACCATCTGAGAAATCCCAGCAGCTTCGCAGCTGCTGCAAGCAGATGAGTTACTCCTCTGACTTCTCACCTTTTTAAAGAGTGATCAGGTGGAGTGGAAGGGAAAATGCCAGTGTAGCTCAGTTGGTCTTTTGGGCCACATCACAGGTGATGGTCATTTCCAAGATGATGTTTGCATGTTGGGCTGTGAACATTCTTGGGTGGGAGGGGGGCATTCAGCATTTTCCTGCACTGCCAAATCAGCTGATGTAAAATCAGAGGTCGGAAGATTTTATTGGGAAACTTGCACCTTGCACCAGCCCAAAGAGCCCCAACCTGCTAGACGTGGTTCCCAGCATACTATGGATGTGTGTTCAAGCACTGATCACCTCTTCTCTCTGTAGTCTACTTGCAATTGTTTATCAAAAGGAATGTGAAGAGGCTGCCACGGAAGTGTGCCGTGCTATAAATAATGGCTTTGCTGTGCTGAATATGAGCCATTCGGTGACTGGAGCAGAGACAGCTGTTGACAGAAGGCTGAATTGTTCAGCAACAGCAGACACCAGGATTATAAGTGAGATTTGGAAACTGCCTCATAACTTGCACAGGAATGTTAACATGTGACATCAAAGATTACTGGTGTTGTCAGGCATGCATTCTCACAGTGAGCTTTCTTTGGATAGGATTTTCCTCCTGGAAAAAAATAAGAACGCAGATTTGTGTAACTCTTTCCAAATTCATAGCCTATTTTGAAGCTACGGTCTGTCACTCCCCTCTACGGCATGCAGCCCTGATCCCAGCTCTAGTTGGGATCCATGCCGCAGTGCTTATGGTCAGGTGTGCGCATACTGACTATGGATAGTATTTTAAAGAACAAGGTGTTTTCTGAAAAATCCTCGTGTGATAAATTAACCCTTTCAGTCTTGTGTATGTCCAGCACCAGACTTGTCCACCAACGACATATCATATGCAGAAACCTGTGCTCAGGTTGGGATTTAGCCAGCATCAGAGAGCTCAGTACACCTAGCCTAAATTTGCCACCTTTAGATAGAGATTGAGTTACCTCAATACATGCGCACACGTCAGTGTGAACATGTCCCCTGGCTCCAGGGTGTGAGGGTACAGTGCGACTCAGCAGACTGGAGCACGCTCAGCGCTCTCGATGTGGACTGCTGGGGCATGGGTAGGGAGGGAGCTTGGAAGCCCTGATCTTAGCTGGGAAACTACCCCAGGCTGCTCATCCGAGTGGTTTGCACGGGAGCTGATCCTTGGGCTTACAGTCAGCAAGGCGCAAGTCCTGGCGGCTGGCTTGGTGAAGACTGCTCAAGTCTTGTTCACAGTGTAGAAGTACTCAGGGCACCTGAACTGCTGGATGTGGGACATCCTCATTTATTAAGGAAATCCACATTATGTCTTTGACACTGGTTGCTATAAACCACCATGAGGATCTGCTTAGGTGGGAGAGGGTAGGATGTGACAGGAAAACCCCTATTTCCTTGGGGCTGTTTTTTGTTTTGTTTTCCTTTTTACAAATAGAAACTATAGTGTGTTAGAGACTTTACAGGACACAGAAGGTAGATTTTTGTGGTAACTATGGTTTGGAAAAGGTGACAAATATTAGATCCCCATATTATAAAGTGCAGCAGTCCAGCAGCTTGGTATTTGGAGCTTAGAATCACAGGTTCATTCCTTCTTGCTTGTACCAAAATCAATAAGCAAAGTCTATATTAACAGTGTAACAGAGGCTTGGCAAGAGATCCAGAATATTGGCAGGAGTTAAAAAAAAATCAGAGTGAATCCACAAATCTTTTTTTTTTCAGGAAAGGAGTAATTTTAGTTGTGTCTGCTCATGCAGTTGGACATGTATGGTGGGGAAAAAGCCAACTGTTCTGTTCTGGTGAAATTGGGACAAGGTAGGAGTATAATTCAGCACAGTTCCTGGCTTCAGAGTGGAAATTGGCGCTAGGAATTTGTCCATTTGTAGCTGGGAGGGTTTTGAAACCGTGCCAGTCGGAGCTGGCTTGATTTTTTTCCATCGCAGACAAGTATTTTTTGTTTAACATACAAAGCAGGGCTTTTCCTGCTCCCTTTGAGAGGCACTGCCACAGGCCTGTGAGATGTTAGTTGCAGGAAGGTTTTCCTGGTGTTTATCCTATGTTTTCCCTCATTCAATTCGAGCCCATTTTTCATCATTAGAATTGGTTAAAAAAATTGGGAATTTTTTTTTTTTTAGGGAATTTGTTGCAAATCCACTCACACCGTTCATCCTTTTTTAAGGGAGAGTTGTGTAATTGGAGCATCAGAAGTTTTGATGAAACACTTTGTTGGACTCCTGAAGGTTTAAACGAGCTGTTTCCCTAATTGGTAATGGGCGACGTAACCTTCTTGCCCTCCCTCCCGCCTCTTTACTGGAGGCTTTGGGCAAGCAGTGAACTTTAATTACAACCTCATTTCACTGCTGGCTTCCTTGAGGACTTTCCTCCATCCTTCTGTCCTCTCCGGGAATGGCTTGGCACCAACCCTGTTTCTTGCAGCGGTGGTGCAGTGACACCTTGCCAAGCTGTACTGGTGTGTGGGGCTGCCGGTGGCCTCTGTGAGGAGGGGGGCCCTGTGGAATCCAGCCAGTTCCAGGTGGTTCCAGCCAGTTCCAGCTGGCTTCAGCAGACCCCCCAGGGCACATCTAAGCCTGTCAGTGTTGCTGGTGATATCTCTGGGAAAAGATATTGAAGAAAGGGCAAAAAAGCCACACAGGCAGAGGAATAGCGGGGGGTGGGGGGGAGGAGTGAGAAACAGCAGGGAGAAGGCCAGGGTCAGAGAAGGAGGAGGGGCGAGGAGGTGCTCCAGGTGCCAGAGCAGGTACCACCAGCAGCCCTGGAGAGGACCACAGTGGAGCAGGTACGACCTGTAGGCCATGGAAGACCATGGTAGAGCAGGGGGAAGCTGTGAAGAGGCAGGAGCAGCAGTGTTGACCTCAACCCCCGGTTCCCCATTCCAGGGATGAGGTAGGGGAGTTGGAAGTGAAGGAGTGAGGTTGAGCCTGGGAAAGGAGGCAGGTGGCAGAGGTGTTGTTTTGGTTTTGCTTTTGTTTCTCATGCTCCAAATCTATTTTAATTGGTGATAAATTAATTTTCCCCATGTCCAGTCTGTTTTGCCTGTGACAGTAATTGGTAAGGGAACTCCCTGTCTTTATCTTGACCCGTGAGCTTTTTAATCTTATTTTATTCCCCTGTCCTGTTTGAGGAGGGTGAGTGAGAGAGCGGCTGGGTGGGTGTCTGTCAGCCAGCCAAGGCCAACCCACCACAGAAGAAACATGAAGGTCTGTGGCATTGCCAGGAGGTGATCCTGCCTGCAATGCACCACACAGAGATTTGTGGTGATCACGTTTGCGCCTCCCAAGCCCTCCTAGCTGTGACAATAAAATGGGGAGACCATTTTTACCTCCTCTGGTGCAGAGTTGGCAGCAGGTATCTGCTGATTAGAGACAACAGCCACAGTAGCCATTTGTGTTTGTTTCTGCCTTGCCAGAGGGCTGTGCCTGGCAAAAATTCAGCAGCTAGCCTTCAAGGTCTTCCAAACCTCCTTGTGTTTGTCCTAGATGGAAGTAGGCCCGTTGGACTATAAACACCCTTATTGTGGCAGATGCTTGACTTTGGGATTTTTGTTTCTGTCTGTGAGGGTGGTTGAAGGGCTTTGAAGTCGGAAGCAATCAGTGAGTGTCATGTTCACTGAGGTACAAACCCTCTATTGTCACTTTACAAGCTATAGATACAGAAAGATTAACAAGGAATAAGCTACGCAGGTTGAGTATGGACTTTTTTTTGTTGCATTTCTGCAGCACTTCAAAAGGACTGAGAAAGAAAAAGAAAAGAATGATGCTCAGGAGTTTCAGAGATGAGTAATTATTGTTTTGGGAATGAAATCTCATTTCTTTTCAGTGTCCCAAATAAATACCTGATCATTGCAGGAGGAGGGATTAGGAGTTACCCCAAAATATCCCCCCAACTCATCAGTCACTTTTTGCAGTTGACCAGTTTTCTAACTTAACAGGTAGTCCAACTTTCCTATTTTTGTGGTACGTTTGAAGTCACCTGCCTCTTCCTTACTGGGCACTTTCCTTCTTTAAGTCCAGAAGATGATACTGCAATGTGTAATGCATCATGTGGAAAGCAAGAACTTCAAGACAGAGACGGTTGCAAATGGATACTAGAAATGCGGCTCTTCTGAATGGCTTGCCTCAACCTCAGCGACTGTGTACCTCCCTGCCTCCCTGGTTTTACTGGACCAAAACTGGATCATCTTCTGCTGCATCTGCTGGAACATGTTTATCTTAAGTGTCTCAGCCACTATTCATCTCTCTCCAAATCTCCACTGAAAGCACATCATCCTTTTCTGCATCTTTTGTTTATCGCTTTTCCGTTATTATTCATAGTCCTTTGACTGTCTCCTCTTTCTGAAGGACAAATACTCTTTTAGATTATGTGAAGCTGAAAAGCAGAGCCACACATATCTTTGTGGGTCTTACAGATACAGGTACAGAAATTGTTCATGTCCCGTGGCCTGCATTGGATGTAGTCTTGTAAGCAGTGACTTCGAAGTCTGCCCTTACCTGCTCATTGCTTAAAGCAGTTCACAGTGGTTTCACGATACAGCAAATCATGAATTCACATATTATATGTATAAAGTCATGCATGTGTATATTTATATAGGTAACAAAATACTTCCAAATCATAACTTTTGTTTCCCTTCCTAGCAAGTGGCTATGCCTCCATATAATTTAATGATCTATTTACCATCTTAGCATAAATGAGTAGAAGGTCCTAATAATACAGGATGGAAAGGGAGGTGAAATTTGAATAGACAAGCCTTAGTGGGAAAACTGCAGGTGGTATAAACACAGGAGGAGGACAGGTGGCTCTGAAGGCCTTGTCAGATGTGCCTGTTTCCATTTAAGAGTGTCCGCTCTCAGCACATAGGCAGGGGATATATGAGAGCAGGGAAAAAGCAAATTTATTCAACTGGGATCTGATTGTGCCGTGAGTGAGAGGAGGGTGCAGAGCTGTCCCCCTGGAGAAAACCTCCACATCACAAGTGACCTTTTAGTCCCACAGCTGACTCCCAGGACTCCTGCCTTCCACTTGCAGAGACAAGCTAAACATCTTTGATCCTGTGCAGGGCCTGACCCTGTAAGAGAGGATCAGGACCACAGGAAGTTCATTAGGGCCTTGGCTCCTGCTTTTTATGAAGGGTACAGAGAAAGGCAGCAAGAAAAAATCTTGCAATGGGGGAGAAGAAAGACTAGTCTGTTGCTTAGGCAGTGGCGTAGCCTGGGATGCTGGAGGTGCCAGGGCGCACGTTGAGAAGTCGCTGTGGAGCAAGGAGGAGGATCGCCGCCTGCTGCCCCATGGGGAGGTACTTGCCCCCTTCATAGCTCCTCTCCTTTCTCTGGCGCTCTAAGATTTAAGGATAGTTTGTCCCATTGTAAATGTACACAACTGCTACTTGTGTCAGGGAAAATTGAATTTACATGTTACGTATATTGAGCTTCATAGTATCTTACCTGTAAGGGAACTGTTGTCTTATCTTCATTGCAAAATGAGACAGTCACAGATAGGTGAGGGGGTAACAAAACCTATGCAAGCAAAAATAGCTTTGGCATTTATCCAGTGTGTGAAGGATGCTGTGAACAACTGTGTGCGAATTACAATAGATGTGTCAGATAGTGCTTTCTTTACCACGGTTTCCTGGAAATTGCAAGGCTGTTTTCAGTTGCTGATAATTTTGTCAGACTTTAATTGCTCGGGCTGATCTTCTCTACAAACACAGCTGTAGGCTGGTATTCTAAAATTACTATTATTTTAGCCAAGTCTCTTCACCTGTTTTTGGAAACAAGGCATTGAGACCGCTGCTTTGATCTGTATGTACTAAAAAATTCTGGAAACCTTTTCCTGAGCAGTTTGGGCGGTGGTGGCTGTTGCATCCAGCATGCGGCTTTCTGCTCTGCTGTGCAAAGTTAGACTAAGCTTGATGAGGTGTTTGGGGAATAAAGTTTGTACATGGTGGAGAGGCCTGTTGATTTTAGCAGGGAAAAACCTCCAAAGAGTCAAAACTCTTGGAGCATGTGCCATCCCTTTCTACCTGCTAGCAATGACTGACGGGTGCAGGTTTCACTCCCACCAAGTGACTGCCCATGCCTCCCTGGCCCAGGACTACAGTGCTAGGTCAGTGTTTGAAATTGCTGCAGCTTTCTGCCCTGGGGACACTTTTATTGCCATGTGAGTTTGCATTTGTGCGTCCTTCTTGTGTTTGCACAGTGCAGGCAGGGGAGCTGTCTCCTGTTCAAATGCAGAGCGGATGGGGAGCGAGGAAAATTAGGCTTTAGTGCTGGTGTTCTGTGAGCTTTGAGTGCATGATGATGCAGTACTAATAATGATATTTACCGTGATCTGGAGCTTGTGCACAGTTATGCTGGAGTCAGCTTTCAGCTATCTATGGTGCTGAAGTTCCTGTCCTGGTTTCAGCTGGGATAGAGTTAATTTTCTTCCTAGTAGCTGGTATAGTGCTGTATTTTGGATTTAGTATGAGAATAATGTTGATAACACACTAATGTTTTAGTTGTTGCTAAGTAGTGTGTACACTAAGTCAAGGACTTTTCAGCTTCTTGTGCTCTACCAACTGAGAAGGCTGGAGATGCACAAGAAGCTGGGAGGGGCACAGCCAGGACAGTTGACCCAAACTGGCCAAAGGGATATTCCATACCGTATGATGTCGTGCTCAGCATATAAAGCTGGGGGAAGAAGAAGGAAGAGGGGGATGTTTGGAGTGATGGCGTTTGTCTTCCCAAGTAACCATTACACATGATGGAGCCCTGCTTTCCTGGAGATGGCTGAACACCTGCCTGCTGATGGGAAGTAGTGAATGAATTCCTTGTTTTGCTTTGCTTGCATGTGTGGCTTTTGCTTTACTTATTAAACGTCTTTTATCTCAACCCACGAGTTTTCTCACTTTTACTCTTCTGATTCTCTCCCCCATCCCACCAGGGGGGGGTGAGCGAGTGGCTGTGTGGTGCTTAGTTGCCGGCCGGGGTTAAACCATGAAGGTTCCTTTTTGAAACAGCTGGGTCTGGGAGAGGGACAGTCGCTCACAGTTTCAACAACATTTCACTTGCAGAAGGGTTCACTTGTGCTGTATCAAATAGGAAAACAATTTGAAATATGCAGTGGATTTTGAATTATAGATGTCCAAAGCCTGCAGAAACCAGTGAACCCATCTCACTTATCATTCTATATCATCAGATCAGAATGGTTTCTGATTCCCCAGAGAAGGTCCTGAACACATATTGGTTAAATTTTAAAGACATCAGGAATATGTCCAGATTCTCTGTCTTCTTGCTTCTGTTCGTTATTGATTTGCTTGTTGACATTGCAGATGGGTTGAACTGAACTTTCTAACACACTTGCACTATGGATCGTAAGTGCTGCGTGCCTGTGGTGGAATGAGTATGCTAATTCCTGCCATGTGCACCCAGCTGCCATCTTCTGGTGGGCTGGTTGTTCCAGATCAGCTTGCTGAATTGAACAGTGGCAGCGCCACTTCTGCATCTGGAAACCTTCCTGAAAGCAGGAATATGCAAACTGTAATCCATGCAGGGACCAGAAAGGATCTTCTGTAGAGCAGGAGGAGGACTTTGCCTTGGACGATCTGTGGGTGCACGAGCTGAGGTTTTTGACCTCAGACTGTGGCTACCTGGGCAGCCACCAAGGGTCTGCATTTCTCTAAAGAGCAGATGAGAGAAAACTCCTCATCCCAGCTTTGTGTCCTCTTGTGAGGAAAGAGAGAGTGATTTGCTTTCTGGAAAGCATGCAGAATGGAGATGCTGACACATCCTAAAGCTCTGAGCAACCTCGTCATACGTTGTTGCTGACCCTGCTTTGAGCAGGGGTTGGACTAGAGACGTCCTGAGGTCCCTTCCAGCCTGAATTATCCTATGATTACTGTGTGCAACAGCTGCCTCAGAAATTTCTCTCCCAGTTCACTCACCTTTTCTGCTACAGGCTTTGCATACTGAGCTGGAATGATACTGAGGAGAGCTGGAATTGCAGGCAAGGTATGAGGGTCTTTTACCAGGTCCTGGATATCCTGGCACCCAGAGCCACAGGAGCATCCTGCAGAGTGCGGTGCCTCTTCAGCCTGTGCTTCCCTCTAGGGCTGGGTTTATGGCAGAGATGAGGGAAGCATGGGAAGAGAGGTTCCAGTGCTGCTCCATGTCCTAGGTGGGAATGGGTTTGCTCTTTGCTACAATCCCTTCTTCCCTTCCCTCCCAGGCGTTTGGTCTGATATTTGTAATGCAGCTGGATTAAGGCCTGCACACTGCGATTATTACCTGTGATTAAACCCTGAAGGAACAGGACAGCTGGGAAATATGGGGTGCTGGTATCTTCTGGTGGAACAAAAGGTAAAAGCTGACCTGTTCAGGAGCAAATCAGTCTGGATATTTGTCACCCTTGTTGAATATTAAATTCTGGCTCTGTGTCTGCAGTTTATTCTTTCCTTTAGTCCCTATTCATCTTCCCTCCTTTCCCTTTTTTTTTATTATTTTTCAGATGCCTAAATGAGCGGCTTTGCAAAATGCACAGTGTGTTTTCCTTATGTTTCTGCCCAGTCTAAGAATAAATTATAGCTTAAACTTGGGAATACTACATCTGTCACTAGTTGTAAAGCAGGCCTTGAAGAATTTTGCCTTGGCAAGCCATAATTGCTGATAACTGCTCCTTTTATGCAAATCTTGGCTCATGTGGGACTGCTAAATGTGGTGGTGGGCTCAGCAGAGGCGTGCAGCTGCAGCAGGCGGGACAGCTTCGCAGGCAGTGCTCTGCATTGCAATGGGATGCCCCGGGAAGCTGGTTTTTGAATGATCATTAGTTTAGATACCTGCAAACAAACCATGGCGTATTGACTCCAACCCAGAGAAAAAACTACTTATTTAAGTTCCTGCTCATCATTAAATTAGTCTTGAGTGTTTATTTTTAAATACAAGGAAATTGCCTTTTGAGCTGTGGTTACTTTTATTGCCTGGCTCCCTTGCCTTCGGTGGTAAATACAACCGCAGTGTGATCATGCTGCCTGCAAGCTTGGCTCGTGGGATTCTCACTGAATTACTACCCCATCTTACCTGCTTCTCCTTTATCATAGAAGCAGTTATTGCTTGGCAGAAGCTGGAAGTATAAAGTCATAAGGCTGCCAGCCCCATCCTTGGCCTCCAGATGTGGTTATGGTGCTGAGTGAGCGGCCTCACAGCCACTGAGCTGCAGTAACCCATGTGTACCTTGTGGGAAATAAGGTGACTCACTCTTTTTTGGCTCCTTCAGCAAAGGAACAACTGCTAAAGGGGTGGTAGCTGGGAATAATGTTAAGATAAGGCTACATGCCTTGCTGAGCATCCTATAGAGCAGTCTCTTCTTGCTTTAAGGCTTTGCTGAAGCATATTCACATCACTGGGAATCTGACCACCCAGTTAACAGTCCCAGAGACAGGTACTGTCACAGCAACAACTCTGAGCATAATGTGCAAACTGCTAGCTAGCTAGCATCTAGCTGCTGAGGTTTGTACTACCAAAAATGGAGTGGTTATAGAGCACAGTGGGGCTTGGTGCAGCATGTGAAGCATGTGAAGCATATGTTCAATGCTACGTGGCTAATAGTACAAATTGTAATACCTGACTTACCTGGAAAGGTCAGCAAGCAGTGCAGCTGGGCGGCTGTCTTGTGGTTGGCATGGCTGTCTCTCTGCAGCCTGTTGTCAAAGGCTGATTCCAGCACATGGATACTCCAGTGGGGCTGGCACTCAGTAGACTTTTCCTTTTTTTTTTTCCAGGGTGCAACAGAGGTCCTGAGTCCCAGTGTAGTATGTGATGCAGAGATGCAGGGCCCAGCGGGAGAAGACAGCCCAGGTTCGGTAAGTCTTTGTTCTTGGCTTGTTAACAGGGAACGATTGAGTGGTTATTTGTTGTTTGTGCAGAAGTGGCATTTCCCTGGGTGCTTGTGGAGGAGAGTCCTTGAGCTGGGAGGTGTGATAAGGAGCATGGATGCCCCGCTCATGTGGGAGCTGGGCATGTGCTCTTGGAGAGGAGAGGGCTTTGCGCTGTCAGCTTGGGAGCATGTCCTTCAGTGTGGCCCTGCTGGGAGGGCTGCTGAGCAAAGTTTTCCTGCCCTGTGACCCTTTTCAACCAGGTGTAAGCTGGAGCGCAACAGAAAGCTCAACACTGTGCTGCAAATCCATGTGGAGCAGCTGCCACAGGGAGGGAGGTGAGGAGCTCACAGAGGGACCCTGAAATTAAGTATCAGCTAGACATTTTGAATGAAATCTGAGCCACATTGTAGTAAACCCTTTAAAAATACATCAGGAGAGAGACACTTTCCTTCCTTTTTACAAGTGATGGGGTTGATTTCCTTGGAAGGTGTGCTGGCACTCTAAGGGACACAAGGTAACATTGACAAGGAGGTGAGTTATCAGCTGACATGTCTGGGACTTCTTATCAGGTGGTACCATTTGCATTATCAGCAGCTTGCAAGAGCAGAGGCAATATTTTGTTGCTGTAGTGTGAGTTTGGCAGGTACAGTTATCAATGCCATAGACTGTATACTCCTCTCATTTATCTGTTTGTGGTCAGGCTCCTCCTACCATGTCATAGATTTCACTTGCTGAAGAAGAAATAGGGCTTTAATTGCATGATTCAGAGTGTACAGGGACCATATCAACCTGGAGAATTCCTGCTGGCTCCCACTCCGTTTCCATCACCTCTACCACAGTGAGCTCCTTGGTCAGGTTTGCTGTCACAAGCATGTGTGACACCGCACTGCACACTGAGTTGGGGTACTACAATACAAAGGCTGCAGTAAAATGCAAATAACACACCTTACTTTTTCCTGGCTCTTTGCATCCTTCTGGAGGGATGTTTTTTTCCTGTCTCTTTACGGCACAGCTCCATGAACACTTTGGTACAGTCTTGCTGCACAGAGGACAAAAAGGACAGGCTCCTTCAGCTGGCCTTGTCGTCAGCACCTCTATACGGTGAAGCTGTAGCCTGAAGAAACTGTTTGCTGGAGGGTGGAGGGTATCGTGACTGGGTTATTTATTTTTTCCTGGCTTGAGATTTTTGTAGCCTCTGCTGGAGAAAGGGGCTCAGGAGGAAACCTTTGGTCTGACCGTGTACTGGATCTTCCTATGCTCTTATGATCAGCAGTGTTGGGTTGCCTCCATTTTGCATGCTTGTTGAGAGATGGGCTCAAATGTCTGGTTTGCCACTTTTGGGTGCTTTGTGCTTCCTGAATTCACTTTCTTCTAAGGGATGTCCAGTGAGAAATACAGAAGCTGAGGTGGTCTGAGATCACCAGGGATTTTTGAAAGTTTTGGCTTACATTCACTCCAAAGTACTGTGGGATCTGGCATAGTTCGCTGTGTATGTGTATTGCCAACTGAGACTGCTGCCCCTTAATACTGGGCTGTACACAAATGTACCATGAGAGATGGGGCCCGCCCTGAGAAAGGTATAGGCTGCACACACAGCAGATGTGTGAAAGGAATAAACTTCTGCGGATCGTCTTCTCTTCATCGCAGTGCTCTGCCCACTGGGCCATATAACCTCGTGGGCCTTTAATTGGTGCTCTCCAATACCAAAAGACATAACGGCATGTATAGCCCCATATGTCAACAGTTAAATGAGGATGTTACTCACGTTTCCCAGATTTGATCATCATTCTGCCCGCAATGCTTTGGGAGTTTGGGCCACGGACTTAGTTCTTGCCCTGTGAACTTGAAAGAAGGTGCAGGTCTCACCACTGCACTATTTCGTCTGCTGGATTTCATAGAGTGTCTCTGGGCTTCTTAGGAGGCAAGATGCACACAATTTAAACCATGCCCTTGCAAAATAGAAAGCAAAGGTGATGTTGGGGTCATCCATGTAAACCCTGCTAATGAACTGATTATTGCCTTTCTAGTAGCTAAAATAACAATGAAGGAGTACCACTGTGCTTAAAATCTCGGGGACAAAAATCCCCTGAAAGCAGTGTTTTAGTAGGGAAGGCAGAATATGAGGTGAAATAAATTTTGCAGTAATTCTCACACAAATTGTTCTAGACATGTAAATACTGCATGGCTAGCCCATATTATTCACCTAGGGGTCTTTATTATAGACTGGGAAGACTCAAGAGTAGGCTAGGAATAGTCGGTAGGATTATACCCATTAAGGAATAATTATACCTATTCTACAGATGAGCAACATAGATACATAAAGGTATTGTCTTACTTGTTTCACTTAATAAAAGTTCTGAGGTTTGGGGAATTTGGAAGAATTTGCAAACCTTGCTCTTCCCAACAACATCTCCTTCATCTCCCTGTTACATGGGCACACCAAGCATTTTGCCTGGAGAATACAGGAGAACAATAAGGAAAAGTGGAGTGTTTAAACTTGCTGACTAGGGATGCCATCTCAGTGTTACCTGGCAGAACTCAGGGCCATCAGTATCTTGGCTAGCAAGCACATAGCAAGATAAGGAGAAGAATTAGATTTTTGTATGAGTAACAAAATGTTTAGTAGTGAAAATGGGAGAACCCAGGGAGATTTTGGAGGGACAGCCTTTATGGTTCAGGCTACAGAACAATTTTGCAAAGGAAGAAAGTTCCTTTATAAGGAAGAAAATTTCCCTGCAGAAGCTTTTTCTGCAGCACTTCTTTTACTTTGCTCTGGAGAAGCTTGTGTGTACTGGCTCCATCAGCATTTGTTTTAAGTCACAGTGGTGCTCCTTGGGTCTGGCGTTTCAAAGCCTTGCACTGTTGCCTTTACAGCTCATGATAGATTTGCCTGGAGGAGAACATTGCATGGGCATACTCTGAACTGTGACTCCAAAATGCTGCATTTAATATTGTCAAAGACCTATGCAAAATAAAACCAGAAAGGAGAGCGCATCTAGCCTGTTCCCCTGATAACCACATGTTCTTTGGCTAGCAGTAGCTTTGGGGCAGGTTACTACAGGATGATGGAATTAAATAGAGAGTTTAAAAGTCCTAGTGTAACTGTTGATTTTTCCTATTCAGGCAGTTGTGGTTTAGACAAGGAAGCAAGGGAAGTGGGTGCCTTTGCAAGCTTTTGTGGCAATGAGCAGAACAGCCATGGCATCCATGTGAAAGTGGCTGTTATCTCTCAGCATGGAAGATCACCACAATCCTTACTTGTAGCTCAGTCCTTTTTCCCCTCACTGTGTTTAGTGAAGAGACTCATGCAAGCAAGACAGAGGAAAAGATGCCCTTAATGCTTCAGCTCCATGACTATGTTAGTGCATATAATTATTTGGAAACCAATATGACTGTAGATATTTCCCATAGTCACAGGCAATATTGAAAAAATCATCTACTTAACGGGGACTGTACATCTGAAACAGCTTCAGCTATGTGGATGACTGGGTCCTTTCTATGTATATAAATCTGCAAATGTGTAGTAGGCTTTAAAATTTATGAGCACTTTAGCCCTTATAAATTTTTATCAAGTGTGGCCTTTAAAACCAAGGGTTGTTAGTAGTGTTACATGCAGATTTTCATTATTATTAACCCTCTGCTCACCCTTTGCCTTATAGGGGAGAAAAAAGAGAGAAAATAAACCCTAAAGAAAGGGAAAAGAGAAGATTTAGTTCATTGCATGAAAGTAGTGAAATCACTTTCAGGTCCACAGATTGGTGGACTAAGGCCTGGTAGTAAAGATTATATAATCCAGATGGGAGGAATTTGAAGGAGGATATTCCCATTAAATTCTAACTGCAATAAAATATGTATCAAATAAATCACTGTTCACTACAGCTAGATGGAAATTGAATGGTTTTCTTGCCAGTATTTAACTCAATTAAGAATTTAAGACATAGCACTGTTGAAAGACGCTGGACTGACATTATGAGGAAGGAATTGGTAACTGGAACCTTGATTCTGCATCTCTGTGCTCCTTTTCCCCTTTTTCCATGATTTGGATGTTGTCCATAGGAGTCCTGTCAAAGCATGCCTGGGACCAGGGAGGGATGAGGCAATGCAGAGCCAGGCTGCAGAGCAGAGCCACTTTACAGATCTACAGGGACCCTGGGAGAGTCACAGGGGAACACAGGATGTTTGGTCCTCACAGACTTGTTGGTGGGCTAGAAAAACTTATCCCAGTGCAGTGTAAGGATATCCACACTCCATTGCAGGCTTTGGACCAGTCCTTATTACTATCAGTGCGTGGTATGTTCTCACTCCTGTATTTTCTTCTCTCCTTCCACGCTTTCTTTTTTTGTCATGGAGTGGAGTCCTTTTTTTCTCCTTTTTAAAAAAAGGAAAAACTGCTGTTAGGATTATGTCCTATTACTTAAAGTGCTTGTTCTGCTACATGTACACATAAATTTAATTATATTGGCTATATGAAAGATGATGAAGGTTCACTTTTGGGAAGTATGCCAAAGATATCTTCAGAATGTGTAGCTGTTTGATGTAGGCTTGTGCATGGTAATTGAATTACTGATCAAGTACTGTATCAATGAAATAATCTTGGTAAATTCTGTGTATTTAAGTAACTATAGCCTTGAGGCTGTGGTAGCTGGAGTAACCCTGTTATTGATTTTTTTTGTTGTTGAATATGCATATTTTATACCTCTTAATAAGACCATCCTTTTCTAGCTGTTTCCATGTCCTTCAGAACGGAGGTTTTTCTTTCAATCACTTGTGAAGGATTTTCCTGTCACTGCTTATACTAAGGGACTTCTCAGATGTCCTTCTCACAGCCCCATTGCTGCGTTCCTCCTCAGCCATGGGGAATCCTGCTGCAATGCCACTCCAGTGAGTCGCTCTCTGCTTCCCCCTCCCTCTCCTGTGGCCCTTGCGAGACAGGAAAAGTAGGACGTTCTCTTTCTTTTCTCGCTGCTTTCCATACAAAAAGTCCTTGCTCTAATTCTGCTGGAGTTTTGTGGGAAAGTCCATTTACATCTTCTCCATTGCTTCTTCCTGGTCTATCTGCCCATATCTACCCTTTGTATTGTCAGGGAGAATTAAGGTCACAGGGCTGGGGCACGACAGTAGAAAATATAATCCATCTCTGGTGTGTCCCAGGGACCAGGAGAAGTTAGTCCATCAAGACCCTATTAATATTATGGATTAAAAGTTAATTGGTTTGTCTTTCCCCTCCTTTCTTGTATGTTTTTTTTCTTCTTCTCTCCAGTAGGCTGCTCCATAGTTAAGCTCTGGTCCAAGGGGTAGCTAAATTGGTGTTCTTCACAACGTTGCTATCAAATTGCAGAAAAAACAGCTGAAGAAATAGTGAGCATCATCCTAGGATCATCTTCTGCAAACAGCTGTTGAAGATGCTTCATGACCACGTAGGATGGCAAATATAGTAACCCATAACACAGTAACCCCATGAATATGTGACCCCACCCACTTATATATAGGGGCATGTATGGTATGCAGTGGGTGGACTTGAGTAGAAGTTATTTTGCAGATCTTCATTTTGGTGTCCGTCTGAATCCCAAAGTGAGATCTGAGCGTGTACTTTCCACTTTTCCTAGAGCAAAGCTGTTTACTTCACCCTCGTCAGTAATAGACATGTCTTATAGTATAGATGGCAATAATATAAATGACTGATAAAGGTCATTCAAACTCATTTTTGGATATAGGCATTATGTATAAACTCCTATGGTATGGCATCAGCAAGAAGCACAGTCTTAAAAACCGGCCCAAACCTTCTGTCCTGAAATGCATGATTTATGAAATGCACGATTTATGAAATGCACTTAGTCAATTCCTTTTGGTATTTTAGAGACTAAGACTTTAAAGAAAATTTCTGACTTGCTTGAAATCATTCTTGTTTACTACATTATTCAAGGTATTGTTACAGGTTGGATCTCACATGCTTCTTTAGCAGCTATAGTCTCTGGTGGCCTGTTCCAGCAATTCCTTCATGCATTCAGGAGGTTTTCCAGTGAAATTGAACCCCAGCATTGAGCTCAAGAGATACAGCATGCAGAACCTGGCTTTGTTCAGCTGGAGAAAACAGCACTTGGGGACGTATTAAGAAGCTGGATCGGACACAGCCAATGCATGGGGAATTGACTGCTATTCAGGTTTCATGGACAGAAGCTTGCCTCTGGATGAGAGCCCCATGATTACTGAAAGAAATCCCTTGGTGATCGGAGTCTCCTGGCAAGAGCTGAGCAGGTCTTGGACTGTGTAGCCTGGTTTGGGAGGGAGGAAAAGCATCAGGCAGATGTGATGAGATGTCTGCTAAGCATGCACTGCTCTATCCAAGGGAGAATCTCACCCTTCACTTTGAATGTTGCCGTTGTGTCTTTTCTAGCAGCTGCATCTGCCAAAACTGGAGGGCCAGTTTTTACTCTTCTTCTCTGGGATCTTGTCATTTTGTGTCTTTTGCTTTGGTGCCTTTTTTTTTTTTTAAATTTAAAGAGAAGAGAAGAGAAGAGAAGAGAAGAGAAGAGAAGAATCAAAATCAGAAATTATCAGGCATTAATGTTTCCACTTGCTGCTTGTGTCCACACAGAGAACTTAAATGCAAATCCTCTGCTAGCAAGAAGAATTCATTGTTTCCCACTGTTTGTTCTTATTAGGGCCGATGTGTGAAACAATGGAAAAAGAAATGTTTTATTTTCTTAAACTTGCATGACCCTATAAAAGAGACACTAGAAACAACATATCTTCACTAGTAAACTGAATAAAAGTGAGGTAAATACCTCTGAACAAGAGTTTTTAGATCGTGATGTAGCAAACTGAATGCTGTAACTATTCTTTCTTTGATGTTTGAGGTGAGAAAAAGCCAACATTTGACATCACATTCATAAAAATAACATCCTGTTTCTTGTCATTGATAGCAGGTGGTGCAGGAACTTAAACATCAAACTGTTTTTTCCACCTTCTCTTCTTTTCACCAAACCACTCTTTGTGGCATTCTGTCTCAACGTGATTGAGCTGTAGTTTCATTCACCTCCTATTGGTTTGGTTTCCTACTAAATAGAGCAGCCAAAGGAGGAGAGGAATAAACAGCTGTCTGAGGCTCTAGTGTAGAATTTATCCTACTTGGTCTACTCCCTTAAATTTTTTTTTTTTTCCAAATTTGTAGCGTGTTTAGTTATGTTTTCAGGTCAGGGCATAGTCAGGCCAGAACCTGTCATGGCAGTTCTGAGTGTGGATCACACCTTTGCTGCACAGCACAGCACCATGGGAGTGTCTTTGCTGCACATGACGGGACTTCTCACCTTTCTTAACAAGGGCGCAGGTCTGAGCCTCCCGAGCATGCACTGGCACCCGCACTCTCCCTGCTTCCACAGACCTCTAGCAAGTCCCTGTTTTCTCCCAGTGCTTTGGTCTCCCAAGCGTACAACACACAGATTTTCTGCGAGGGAGCGAGGCTGTGTTTTCATAGCTGCTAGCATTGTGTAGGCCTGCTCCATCACCAGCATTTCTAATGGCTGTGGCAGTAGCGGTATATATTAATAAAACTAAAAGATTACAGGCCAGATTTTGGTCCTGTAGGGCTTTGTAAGGATTCCTGACCTCAGTGGAGTGCCTCAACTCACAACAGCTGAGGGCACGACCTGCCTCTCTGCGCTTTCACTCTCTGCCATGTTAACTTGATTCAGAGTGGTAAGGATTATGGTTTGGGGACTATTACCTAACCAGAGGGCAACAGCAAGAATGCATTTATGGTTATTATTATACAATGCCGTGGCCAATGAAAATTTCTGACGCCTGTTTAATGCTTTTCACGCAGGGTACTTGATATACAGATTCTCTCAGACCTTTAAAATAAGGAATGCCTCAGGCCTTGTGGTACTGCCTTTACCCCTGCCTTTTTCCCAGTCTCGTGCAGTTCAATACTTGTATTTCCCTCACCTCTGCTGTACAATTTGGCTCCAATTGCACTAAGCCCCAAAGGCCAATTCTTTACAAAAATCAGCCAATAGTGCCACTGGGCAGCATTAGCTGAAGAGCGGCTTCTTCCAGCTTTCTGCCAGAAGAAAATATTCCTGTGTAACCCAGGCCTGGGGAGGGGGTTTGTGTGAAGCTTCCCCCGAACCTCTGTTAGCGATCTGGGAAAGGGGAGTGAGACTATACCTGACTTATACCCCCTTCCTTGCATCTGTCATGTTGTTTAGAAGAGAGGTGGTTCCCTATGCAGGTAGGCAATCTTGCTCCTGCAACATGGAAATTAATTTTCTCAGTGTTAATCAGATTTTGAGTCCCTTTTAAGTCATGGGGTGCAATTTTAATAGCAGACAATTATCTGTTTTTAAAGAGGCCTCTTAAAACTGTGCCTTCTCAGAAGGTCTTTAAGATCTCCATGCTGGTTTGTTTTATTTTTAATAACATTAAAGTTTTGTTGAACTCCTGCAAATACTCCACAGTATTNGAGGAGAGGAGAGGAGAGGAGAGGAGAGGAGAGAAGCCCTCCCTCAAGAAAGAGTTGAATTGTTCATGAAGAGCTGTGAACAGATTTCAGGGAATTGACACCTGTATGGGTATTTGAGGGATCTGCATTATTCTGAGCTTACAACGGACAGTAAGAAAGTGTATTGAATTTCTTAAAGGTTCTATTGCTGTTCTATATTTTAATTTCAATTTCTAATCTAATTAATGTATTTAGTTAAAAGAATGCCATAACAGCAATCCTTGAAATGTTTTCCAAGGCATGTTTAAACATTTAAGAAAACAAAAAACCAGACCTTACGATGTGATGTATAAGATGTTTTGCCTCAGAAAGAGTATTTAAAATAAGCAGTCATGTTTAGAAACCTGTGTGAACAGAGCCCTTTAAAATTCTGTATTGGAAATGTAGTCCATGGAGATTACAACTATAGAAAATATTGCGCTACTAACACTTACGCTTTCCTCAGCAAAATATAGCTAATGAGACCACTTCAGCTTCCAGTGCTCTCATGAATGCTAACTTCATTGTTTAAAAAAATAAATAAGCAGGAGTGGGAGTGTTATTTAATAAGCACGGTAAACAGTTTGGCTGTCCCTTGGGGAGCAGTTGCTGCTGCAGAGTCCAAGTGGAGGGAACAGGTGGGTTTAGTGAAGGGAAGCTATCATTAGTGGTTTCATTTCACTTGGAGATTAATAACCTCATTTTCTATTCCTTTTTCGTGACATTAAAACTGTTACAAAAACAAATAATCTGTTTTTATGGGATGAAAAAACAGTGGAGAACAGAAGTTCAGTGCACATACAAAGATAAAAGAGGAGGTGAGTACCTCAGAGTAACATGCAGAAGGACACAGTGTAGTACAGATAGAGGAAAGCATTTATTAGTTTCTTGACCCTAGATCTGTCTCAGTAGAAAAGTCTCGGCTAAATATATGCTTGCTTGTGTGTATGTGTTTTTAATAAAATCTTTTCTGATTTTATTCCTCCTTGCAGTTGTGAATCAAAGACCAATATCACTGATAAAATGGAGGTCAGCAATTTAACAGCATCTTGCAGAAAAGATTTGGAGGTGAGTGAAATTAAATGATTATCTGAATTAGACATTTTTCCCATGAGGGGCTGCAAGCTCAAAAATCATGCAGTCACCTGTAGGCATATTTGGGATTTTCCGAGGTAGCAGGATCCATAATGTTGGGAACAGACATAGAAACTGAGGGCTCTGTGACACCTCATGGAGATCCTAACTGATATCAGAGCCCCATTGTGCAGTACCATGTTCTGGGCCTGAAAGCTTTTGGCTCTAGTCTCTGATTTACCAGTGAGATCAACTGATTAAAGTGCCATATGATTTTCTTTCAATTCAGTGGATTTGAAATACTTAGAGCTAAGCTGAGCTTCAGTTCCTGCTGGCTCAGAGGTTACAGGGACAAAAAATGAGAGAATATAACATCAGCTGTACTGGGGCAGACCAAAAGTACCTGTCTGGGCTGCCACTCTCTGGGGTCACAGCTGTTAAGAGTACACTGGAAATGTGACTTTGAGGAAAGTCATGAGTGGGAGACTGTAGTCCAAAGCCCTTTTTGCTGGCTACAGGCTGCAGAATCTGAGTGATGCTGCATCCATCTGGCCTGTAAGTTGTTACTGGAAAAAAAGTACAGTAACTGTTTAAAATCAAAGCAGCGCCTCAGAGAGGATGCTAAAGGCAAGCGTAAAAATGAGTAAAGGTCTGGCAGTCAGCAATTTAGCAGGAGAGGGGTTTGTGAGCGGTGAGGGTTGGAGGGCGGACATAAAGGGTGGGAGGTGCTCCAGCCTGGGATCCGAACTCTAACCCCAGCCAACACTTCCCTTTGGGAGAGTCCTCCTGCCCTGCAGTGACATCTCCCCACTCTCACTCAGACTACCCTCTCGTACTCTAAGATACTTTTTGGGAAGAAAAGAAATTAATTCTTCAAGCAGAAAGGAAAAATGTCCAGCGGCTTCCAAATGTGTTGTTTTTACTTTGTTTTTAAATTTGGTTTTCTGCGTGTGGGAGCAAGCTGTGACCGTTGGGAAGATGTGCTGCGTTGTTGGCTTCCGGTTACAGCTTTGGGAGAGAGGGGCCTCTGTGAGCAGCAGGTGCACTTGCTGTTCTGGCTGTAGTTTGTTTTTAAGATGAAGTTATCCCAGGAGAGCCAAGAACTGGTGTGGGCTGAATTTTCTTCCAAGAAAGATTTGTTTGCACGTGGTTGAAAATGTGGGTTGATACAGTCATGTAACACCTTTGTGTCTGCATGGAGGCTGCTCTGCCGTATCTCTGTTCTGGGAACCACATCCGCTACTAGCTGGAAGAAAGGCAGTACTGATAATAAAAGAAGGTATGAAACTGGCTTAAATTGAGATGAGCCTTAGCCTCTAAAGTCAGATATGAATTAAAAGCAAAATTTGGAGTATTTTAGGGTGTTCAGGCCTATGGTTTTGCTAAGAAATTTCTGTTGGTGCTCTACTTTCTGACTGCTGTAATAGAGTAAACATCAAGCGGCTAAATTTTCAAAAAGTGCTCTCCATCTGTCCTCTCAGTTTTACTATTTAAAAACTTTTCTCTGTTTAAAAGCTTCTTCAGTGAGGGTCTCAAAATATCTGAAAATATGCAAAGTAGTAAAATGCTCAGTTATGTTTTGGTCATTGTAAGCAACTCCAAATTTCAGTGGTATTACAGTCGCTGCTCTAGTTTAAGTCCAACCACTGATTATCCAGATTCAATAACTGCTGATCAATACATTTTGTGGGTCTGGTACATTGTTGTGCAGAATAATACCAGTTCAGAATCTGTATGTCAGTTCTCTATTTTGTGGCTTGAAAAATTAATACAGTTTTCCACTCACTTAATGCTAACATCACCATCTAGTTTCAGAGTGGTTCAAGTCTGTTACTGGAGTAGGATACATGCAGAAATGTTATTAAAAATCTGGCATCTCCGAAGAGATAGACAGACCAAATGTAATGACAGTCATAAGCATTTGATTTTTGAGTACAGCCTTCACAAATGCACCTCTCAAATACCATTTTGCTGCAAAACTGTAAACCATTGTGAAGTGCAGACTTCATATCTCTCTCTAAGTGATAAAAAGAAAAGAAGAGAAAAGCTGATCAGATCTAGCACATGGTAGATAAATGATAGGTGATGTTAAAGCCTTTTAATATAATAAATCATACTCATCAAAGCCTTCAGGGATGTAGACTGGCCCAATATGGGCTAACTGGGATCTTGCAACACATCAGTTGATTTGTTTCTCCCTATGTGACACTTTGTGAGAGTGCAGGTGCTTTTTATAAATATCTCTCAGAGGGCTATCAGTAATGACAGTGGAAAGGGCCATGACATTCTAACCAATGAGTTGCTGGGTCCTTAAACCTATCTGTAACATTGTCTGCCAATGTGCTTGTTGCTGTCTCCCACAAGGCTTGCCTGTCTGCAAAGTCCCTTAATCATTCATGAATTCTTTAGAGAGGGATCCTTCACTGAAAGCGTGTCTCAAAATCACCTGCTTTTGCCTTTTTTTCTTTTTTTTAAGATCTTTGGGTGTTTTTACAAATCAGTAATGATTATTAGTCGTGCCATCATATTAATTGTGTTACTAATGTTCACAGGGAGGGCCTGTTCCTACAGGCACTGGTTGCCATGGTCTTTCTCTGCTGTTGCAACTTCCTTTAAGGCCCTTATGTTATTAATTTAGCAACAGTGGAAGTCCTTCAGCCCAACCTTTAAAAAAGACACAGTAAGTGAAGTCTTCAGGCACTGTAAAAGATGCAGTTGTTAAGCAAATGAAGAATAGGGGAGGAATAAGCTTCCTCATTAGCACCCATCCCTTGTCCACACAGGCTCCTTCCTAGTACAGAGCTGGGAGCCCCATTCTGTGCCGTGGGCTGAATGCCCTCTGCTCTGCCCTGTGTAGCGAAGCTGCACCTGGGGAAAATTGAGTCTGAATTTATTCAGAGCCTGTTGGATTACAACAGACTTCTCAGTCTGAAGGAAAAAAAATCACTATCCACAGAAAGCATGCAGCTGAGAAAATGGCCTTTACAGACTCTTGCAGCCTTTCTTCATGGTATCAAGCTTGCAAAGAAGTGTACAATGTTATGCCAGTCTGAAGCAAGAGAGACCATTTCCATTGCAGTTTGCATTTCTATTGGCTGCATATACAATACTAGGCATAGTCTGTAAGCCTAGTGGGAAGGTGTCCTGGTTTCAGCTGGGATAGAGTTAATGTTCTTCCCAGTAGCTGGTATAGTACTGTGTATTGGATTTAGTATGAGAATAATGCTGATAACACACTGATGTTTTAGTTGTTGCTAAGTAGCGCTTACCCTAGTCAAGGACTTTTCAGCTTCCCATGCCCTGCCAGGTGCACAAGAAGCTGGGAGGGAGCACAGCCAGGACAGCTGACCCAAACTGACCAAAGGGGTATTCCATACCTTGTAATGTCATGTAGACTGGGGGACAGGGATTGCTGCTCGGGGACTGGCTGGGCATCGGTCAGCAGGTGGTGAGCAATTGCATTGTGCATCCATCACTTTTATCATTATTGTTATTACTTTCTGTTCCTCTGCTGTCCTATTAAACTGCCTTTATCTCAACCCATGGGGTTTACCTTTTTTTTTCCGATTCTCTCCCCATCCCACTAGGGGGGGAGGGTGAGCGAGCGGCTGTGTAGTGCTTAGTTAATGACTGGGGTTAAACCACAACAGAAGGGTTTACTACTGAAAGGCTGTGAAAATAAAAGGATTCGTAAAGATTCTGTCCTCTCTTGTGAACTCACTGGCTTTGTGGTCAATGTGCTTTACTTCCACTACATGCTGTAGTAATTTGTAAACATTGGGATTGCTTATTTGACCAAAGCCAATCAATTTTTGCCAGATGAAACAAGAGAACTGAGCAGGTTTAGGCCAATCCTTGTAAAAAGGAGAAGCTAAAACTCTGTGCAGAGTCTCTGGGTTACCCCAGCAGGGTAGAGGGCTGAAGCTGTAGGACTGGGTTCTGCTCCATTGAAGGGCTCTCCCTGAAAAGGGAGCAGTCAAAGGGCATTGCTGCTCTTGGTATTGTGGTCATCTTCAAGAGGTGCTGCTAACCCACTTCCCTCTCTCTGATTATTACCAGGGGAAAGAAAAATGACAACAGCTGTCTGATCTTTAACTATAACCTAACTGTCTAGAAAGCTTCCTATCAGTTTGTCCTGTTTTCTCTGTGTATTTTCTTGATTGCTTTATCTAGTGATGTTTAGTATTCTTCATTCCTCTGTCATCTGATCTGTTGGATGATAATAGCAGACATCAACAGTGAGGATTTTGTCTTAGAAACCCTATCGAGGACAGCATGGGCTTGATGTGGCAGAAGCAATAAGCTCTGCATCTGCTGCTGTGCAGTGAGAACTGTCTTATCAATTAGACCGTCATGCGCAGGTTTGTGCCAGCTTCCCAACCCCACAGCGTGTGCTGGTAATAGCAAAGTAATGATGGAGATAACTCTGCTTTCTGTATCAGTTAAGGGTTTTTTGCTGTAACTTTCTCCCCCTCCGTATTTCTCTCCAGCTCTTTTCTGTCGAGCTGTACAGCTATTTGGGCAAGGGCCATCTTTGAATTGCGAGGGGACAGTGATCATATGCTAAGAGCTGTGTGCAAAACACTTTGGTGGAGCTTAAACATCAATGTGTGCATGGCTTTGGGTGAGTTAAGTAGTCCTGGCCCCTCCTTGTTTAGCAAACCATCCTGTACAAGCAATCAGGCTTAATCCCACACTTAACATTCAGCACAGGCACAGGAGTTTTGCTGCACAGGGACTTGATTCTCTTTCTGATGGAAATTCAGGTCCAAATAGACAAATTTAACAGAGGGTGGGCTCTGCCAGAGGCTGGGAAGGTGCCCAGAGGAAGGCAGGGCAGAGGTAGTGTGTGCTGTGCCCATGTGTATAGGAGCTGCGAGAGGGTGACAGCCTGCTGGCACATCCCAGGCAGCAGTATCCAGCTGACTGGTGAAAGATGAGTGGTCCTTCCTTGGGTCCTGGGGCAGATGGCCCTGCAGGGTGGTTAGACCCTGCAGGTGCATTGTTTGTAGGCATTGGTTAATGCACGCTATGGGTCAGAAGTATCTTAACTATAAATGGTATCTCCCAGTCTGCTGGGATATCTAGTATTGTGTGGTCCAAAAGCCCTTCCCCAGGCCAAACATGCTGGGAATTAGGGACTGGGGGTGAGGGAGACCGTCATCCTTCTCCTCCCTGGGAGTGCCAGGCTTTGGGAGGGGATGGGAGGACTCAGGGGGTGCTAGAAGGCAGCTGCATGGCAGAGAATGGCAGTCATTAATCCCATCCGTAGCCAAAGCACCGTGATTTGAGACCTATCTTCTATTTTTAGAAAACTGAAATATTGAAAATTGATTTTTTTTTTTCTGCTTTTAGAAAATGGATCAGGTTTCTGACATGTTCCCTGAGGGTTACAACCTAGTAGCTGGTTTTTGTGGCCACCTTAGAAGTAGCCTGTTCTTACCCCTGGTTTCACTCCCTAGAAGTTGAAAACCATCACTTTTGGTGTTACTGCATGTGAGAAAAATATTTCTTCTCAACCAAAAACAAGGGGCTGCAGGCTTGGGACTACAAACTGGCCTACTTACAATGTGTATTGAGCTCCCTTGAAATACAGTGTTTAATAGAGTTGGCCAATAATAAAAAAAGCCCCAGCATAACAGTATTAACTGCAGCTTGGAACTGAGCATTATGAGCTGCTGTCTAGACGAGCTTGCAGACTTCCCCAGATCAATCCCATTCAATTCCATGCTGTTTTACAATGATTGTTGTAGTTCCTACAGATTTATGTGTTTAAATCCTTTTTTGAAACACATTAAAAGCTGAACTCAGCCTTGGTGAAGGCAGATAGAGTTCCCACCAGAGTTTTTAGGAAGCACATTGCTTTGGCTTACAGGCCTGTTTGCAGGAAAATGCTGCAAAGTGCTTAGCCAAATGCTTGTAATACTAAAAATGCCATGGGCAGGATTCTAGCAATATAAACATGCTTGGTTTAGGATGGTTATTCCCCTCTTGTTCCAGGCAGGGGGTCCAATCAGACCAGTATACTGCTTGTTTTATTCTTTACACCAGCAAGTGTTGGCACAATGGGGTGTTTTGGTAGGCTTGCAGGGGTCAGTCCCCAGTGTGTGGCAGGGAAGCTCAGGCTGCCTGCACAAAAATTATGGGGCTGGAGGCAGCAAATACTGAGCCCAAACACCTCCAACGTGGCTGCTCTGCATAGGGTTGTGCATGTTGCCTCCATGTTGCAGCTTGGTTTAGCTTGAATTTTGTGTCTTCAGTGGGGAACTTTGGGCAAAATGACACGTTCCACAATTGATAAGTCCCCTGCTGCCCTGCTCTCTGAAGAGCCAGGGAGCCAGGTGGCAGCTATCTGTAACACATAACATGCTTCTCAACTGCTGCTCCTCTCTCTGCCACAACTTGCTGCTCAGGGCAGCAGAGTTTTGAGTCTAAATCAGACGCCGAATGGTCAGGGCTAATTGTGAACTGGCCATGTTTGATGCTGCAATAAAAAAATTCTGGCCCAGAGTCTCATATAGCATGAGTCACTGACAAAGTGCACATGACAGACAGTCAAGGGAAAGATCACTGTTTTATCCCCTGTACGGATTTGTTTTAACGATATTGTGCTGGCTAAAGGTGTTTAGTGAAATGCTCGATGTTGCTGTTACAGTTACTGGGATTTACATAATCCTTCCTAGAACATCTGAATTTAATAATTTACAATAATATGTCTGTATCTTTGTTTTGTTTTGTTTATTTGCCTATTCCGTGGTGGTAACGCTATTTCAATTCTAAAAGCAACCCAGTGGACAGATCTCTTCATTAGAAAGACGGTATTTGAGGAAGACCCCTTTGCTCTCCACTTGTCCTTTGTCTGTGGCAATCCAGCCCACAGTCCTAGCCAACCCCTGGCAAAACATAATCCGGCTCCTCCACGAGCTCCTGCAAACATGCTAACTGGAGAATGGAGATGCGGGCAGTCCTCCCAGAGAGCTCATTCCCTGGGGCTGCATCAGTGTCTCAGCTTGTCCCATCTGCTGCCAGAGCTGTCCTCTTTCCTTGTGCGTCAGAGTGGATGTCTACCACACTAATTGCTGGAGACCAGAGCTGCTGCAAAGGTCCTCATTTGCTTTAGGACTGGGAAATCATCTCTCTGGGACACTGCAAAGTGCTGCCTCAAAGGCAAGTGTGTTTTTTTCAAGGTGTAGAGGCTCAAAGCCCGCTGCGGACTCAGATGGCCACGTTCTGTTCATCACAAAGGGAACTGGGAGAGTGGGAGAGAGACTCTTGTTGGCAGCTTTGAATGTCTGTGCTGAAAACTGAGGAGTGTTGCTAATGAAATGTGTTGCATATGTTGGCATGGAAAATGAGAATCTTATTTTTGAACTAACGTTCTTTGACTAACATAACATGTGCTTCCAAACTGCTTTGTTTCTAAATACCCAAATAATGTGAAATTTCCCAGGAACGAGTGTGACTTTCTCCAAAGTTTTCACGTCCTTTATATTTTTCAGTCTATTTCCTTTCCCCTTTCGGGCCTATGTTATTTGCCAAACTCGTCTCTAAGCCTTTCTCTGTCTCTGATTCTCTGTGCACTGGTAGTACAGCTGTTTTACAAGCATGGTATTTGTGGGAGAAGCTAAAATGCTTTCCTGGCATAGGAGAAATCTCTGCCCCGAGGAGTTCAAAGACTAAGATTAGAAAGCCTGGACTAAGAAGATAACAGACCATTAGTGATTTGGGTATTACAGCCTGATTTGGGTGACCAGATTGTATTCTTCCTGCAAGCGCAAACCTCGTGTTTGACCTGGGGCAGATCATGTGGATCCAAATAGTCAAAGGTATGCAGGCAGCAGTGATTTGGGCATTATATAACCCCAGTCCTCCCTGTAAGATAACTCTGCTCCCACCTCCATGGAGCACTTTAAAAATAAATGCATTACAGACAGTAAGACCTCCAGATACTAGCAACAAGGAACAGATTAAGTGCATTAGCTGGGATCAGGGAAAGGGAAGCTCCTGCACAAAGGACCATCATTTGTTGCAAGCTGGAATTAAATTTTAAAACACAAGAGAGGTGGTTACGCTGGGAGCTCCTTCACAAAGCAAATTGGCATGTACTGAACCTCTGCTGGCACAGCGAGACAGCTTCCTCAGCCTGACCTTCGTACTCTTGTGCTGAAGGGATTCATACCGCATTGGCAGGCTGGACAGGAGGAGGAGATCGCAAAAAAGTGGCAGGAGTACGAAGCAGAAAAAGTTCTGCTATGATGCGAAAATTTACAAGAAATGCTAAGGAGACAAAAAGGTGACCAGTAATTTTAATTTGTGAAAGGGATTTGTGAGATGTTCAAGTATATAGCCCATGCTGTATACTCAGCAGAGAGCAAATCTTTTTCTGCAATCCTCTATCTTTCTGTGTTTACCTCATTGAATTTTGATGGGTGCATTGCTGCATGCCCTGCCAGTCAGCCTGGAATTGCCCATGTATCTAGTGGAAAGTGACCCATACAAACAATGGCATTGTCTTTTCAAGGACCTAAGGATACTACCTTGGGTTTGAATTTGTGTGGCATGCAAGATACCCATTTCCTTATCAGGCAACTTCAGTTCAGAATGAATAGGGTTAAATCAAGGCCAAATATCCGGGAGTGAATATGTTTGTCTTCTGTAATACAGGGTGTCCTGAAAATCTCTCATGGTGAATGATGGACAAAAATGGCGACATGATAGAGTAGTAAGGGACTACTTAGCCTGAGTAAAATGTTAGTGCAAATAGGTCCAAGGCTAATGCTCTGCTTTTTATATACATAACAAGAAGTGTACCCTCAGGACTACTAGGAGTAGCATGTAGGAGGTGTATCAGGATTTCAGTGTTCCTTTGAGCTTCCAAAGACAACATATATTGACCATATGGCTGGGGAGATGCTGACTGGTGAGCAGGCTGGTGGGGGATGTGAAATTGCCACTGAAAATCAGTATTTCTAATACACTGTTCCCTCTTGTCCTCTATTCAACAGCTCTGAGAATTAAATGGTTTTAAGCAATCTCCTGGTCTATAACAATTGATTAAGCATTTATTAAAACATCTATTAAGCATGTATTACCCCTTCCTAAACCATTTATTAAGGGACTGCTTGAGCACTCTGTGACTGTGTTACAGTTGCTATCCATGTACTCCAGCAGAGTTCTTTGGGATGTAAAGATGCACAGACAAAGTCTTATGATATTATAGCCACATACAATCTTTCTTGTTTTTTCCACTCTAGATGACTCTAGTTAGCAGAACAGGGTGGTTCAAGGAAAACATGCCTGTAGCGAACTGCCTCTCAGATAGTGTTCCATGAAAGGGCCTTCAGTTCTTGTTTTAGTGCAGCATGTGTGTGCAATGAATGAAATAATACTTTGGGGTATAGTGTATTTTAAAGGGTTAAAAGGGACTAGAAAAGCAAACTCATTTTTTAGATGACATATGTTGCATTTCTACCTTGTGTTACTTAATGAAATACAGTATTTTTGTTATGCTATCCTACAATTTACTTGATCTCATATAGGAACCTTGGAAATATCCATTGGCAAAACCTGATGAGAAGACATTGATGTGCTTGAAGCAGAAATTTGAACAACAAAAACAGTGGCCATTTCTGAGAAACGATAAGAAGATGACAGAACCTGTAGCTCTCTACAAGGAGGAACAAGTAGGTAATGTCCTCTCTATGAGGACGGATCATCACTGCTTTAACGATACAGACCCAATGCCAGCATTGCATAAGCCATGAGCTCTGTAGCCTGATGAAACCAGGGACACCCTACCCACGTCTTTTGCCTCTGGGAGTCCTCTGCTTCTGTTGGCACCAAAGAGTGGATTGGTTTGAAATGCTTGCCTTTCCTAGAGCTCGGTTGTGACTAACAGCATAATATTAACTGACAGGTCCTCTGTGGAAGCTGTGGTTTTAGTTGTGATGAACATTTACACGGAAATGGATAAAATGCTTCTCAACACAAGGTTTTCTGCCCATCTGATGGGCAAAATGTGTGGTTCAGGGGTGAGAATACCCAGTCCCTCCTAGATGAGACCCTGGCACCTGCCCAGCCTGCTAGGGGGGCCCTTAACCTGGGGTGGTCCCATGCTCCATCCCCTTCCCACCCTTTCTTCCTTTTCCCCACTGGTGACTGCCTGCAGGAGGCTTTGACACAGTCCTTCTTTTTACCCTTCCCCATGAAAAAAACTCTACTCACATGCCTCCTGGATTCACAGGGTCAATCTTCAGCTGCTGTGTAATGTCACTGGTTTCAGAGGGGCGGCTGTACAGCACCATGGGCTCTCTCTGTCCATACGTACGTGCTCCTGTTGCACGGGAGTACAGTGGTACCAGGTGGGCTGAGGTCTGAGGTACATCTTCTCTGTCATACCACCACAGCTGCTGACAGAGGCTGCTGCAGAGGGAGATAAACTAAGGAAAAAATGAAAAATGTGTTACTTGCTCCCCCAGAAATTTATCTTGGTCCTTAAACAGAGACTAGACTAAGCCTGGACCTTTTGTTTGAAATAATTGCTATAAAGTGGAATAGTCTCCTTACCCACCCAGAAGTTCTGTGTTGGTGTTACGACTGAGTCAGTCAAAGTAAAAAAAAAAAAAAAAAGTAACACAAAATTAGAAAAAGGAGCCAGTACCTTCTGTTTTATTGTGAACATGTTTTCTTCTTCAACATTTTCACTTAAAGGATAGGGGTGAGTTAGATCTGAAGTGCACAGAAAACAAGCATGCATTCCCTAAAGGGTTCCTTTCCTCGCTCTGCTTGAAATGACTGTTAGCATGTGGGGAAAATCTGCAGCAGTGCTGCCCAGGCCTTGCACAGTGCTGTAGGCTCAGGTCAGTTTAGCTCACTGTGCCACGCAGGCCGTGCAAGGGTGTGTGTACGCCTGGCAAGGCGGAGGTGAGAAGCGTCTCGTAGTTTGTCCATCCTCACCCTGCATGGACTGGGGCTGTCAGGAGTCACCCTCCTCTCCTTTTGGGCAAGAGCGGAAACTCAGTCTGTCATAATTAGTTCTTCACTAGCCCTTGGCACAACAGAACTTGACATATTGTGCATGAAAATGTGTGAATTTGCACGGGGGTTCATTCTTGAACTTACACTTTTACTTTATTCCTATCTTTCTCTTTGAATGTCTTCTACAAAAATACAGCTGAAATCCAAAGGATTCTGGTTTTAAGTAAATAGCAATATAAGATGTTAGAGTACTGAATGCACTCTGTGATGAGGCTGGCAGTGAAATGTTCACAGTTTTGAGGTATTATTATTTGAATCTTCATTCAGGTAGCTCGCTGAGGGAAGCATTCCTAATCTGCCTGAATTTCCAGTGCAGACAACATAAAAATGAAAAAAAGAAGTTGGAAGAAGAAGTAATTAAACTGATAGTTAAACCCCACTGAAGGAACTGTGGGGTGCAAAAAGTCATGTAGCTTTTTTTCTTTTCCAGAAGTTTTCCTTTTGTTGCTTTCTTTCAAGTGATTTCAAAGGCTTTTCAAAGGGAAGATTAGTGCTGTTCCTGAGTTAGGCTCCAAGTCAGAGCAGTTGCATGGGATTTGTTTCACCTGGAGTTCCTTGCCCGGCCTCCCTGGGCTCAGGTCCCCTGCCTCAAAACCTGTGCGCACCAGGCTATCCATCTGTGTCACGACTGGTGCTGTGTCTCATTATCTCCCTATTCTTGTCTGGGTCAAAAGCAAAGATTGTGAATATATATCTGTTCTGGTCATGCCTCTTTCAAAGGAAGCTGAAAACAAGTTTATCGCCTTTTATGTTTTCAAATCATAGATCCAAAATCCTCCTCTGACCTCCTGCTTTTGCGTGCTCTGCATAGGCTTTCCTAAGTAGCAGCTGGCACCCTTAGAAAAACTGCAAAACAATATACCCCTTGCCTTCCTTGCTTGCTCTGCCCATGTGGATAGTGCTGGGGCTTAAGGCATGGCAGTCACAGGGAAAAGGCAAGAAACCAAAATTTTTCTTGGGCTGTAGGACCCACTGTGCTCTCAAGGAAAAAAAAGCATCAGCAAAGCAGAAAGAACAGTTAATAGAATTTGTAGGGGAGATTTACAGAGTACAAATTAGCCATTGCGCCAAATATCTCATTTGATTGTTTTGTCATGCACTAGTTTTCAGTATTGCTATTGCTAGTCTAGTACCAAGCAGGAAATAAATGAAAACAAGGATACAAAAGGAACATTTATGTATGAATTAATTCAGTTGCCTCCAAAGCTAAGGCCATTTCAAAGCTGCAAAAAGTGCCTGAATTTTTCTTTTTTCCCCTGCTTCTACAAGGTCATTCAGGCTTCCCTCTATTTTTTTGCCTCTCCCATATGTATGAGTGAGCAGATAACTGCTTGATCAATACAGGGGAGTGCAGCTCTTGGTGGAGACAACTGGAAAGAAACTGGTGGGATTTTTTTCCCTTGAACCAAACATTTTGCATTGAACTAACATCTTTTTATCACTTTTTGGTGCCAAAGAAGTGGAGAACTGGTTAGGGGGAAAACCACGAAGCCTTTTGCAGCCTCTCAAGCCATTGAGCTCAAAAAAGTATGAACGTAAGTGAACAGAAACCCATGATTTCTTTCCCAGTGAAGTGTCAGTGCTTCCTCATGTTCCTGCAGGACCCATGCAGAGACTTGCAGTGAACATTAATACGAGAACTGGGCTGGAAGGTGACAGGCACCAAAATGAGTGTGGGTTTTTTTCCTTGTACTTGGAGGAGGAGGCGGGGACGTAGATGATCTCCCTCATTTCTGGTCTTGGTACAATATTCTAGAGTCAAAGACATCAGTCCAGAAAAACAACCAAGCAGGTAATATTACATAGCTCACGTTGACAGTGGCAGGAGTATTTGTGTACTGTGAGCTGAGCATGGGCTTGGCTCACTGGCTGTATTCAGGCCGTTTTAAATTGAAAAAATTTTTAAGTAGAGTTTTACAGAGCTTTTGCTGAGGGAAGTTTGGGAGCAGAACTAGAAAGCTTGGAAATTTGTCTTGAATTTATTTCTTGCATGTTTGTTAGATAGTTTTACATTATTTTGTGTCATAACATAATAGAATTGATGTATTTTTATTTTCAGCCCTCGGCAGAGAATTGAAATTTAGTGATGATTGAAATATTTTAGTAGTAGCTGCCCAAAATTGTTTTAAAGAGAATTATTTAAATAGTGTATCATTTTATTCCACTAAAACATGCCAGTAATGGCCATGTATATTTTGTAGAATGCACACATAAATATAAAAGTGAAAGAGAAGCACGGTATTCTGAAACTCATAATCTTTGGATGTATTTGTTGTCAGTCTGTATTGGAAAGAAAATAAATGTTGACATACCCAGATATTCTGCAGACCAGAAATCCTATCTTCTAGCCAAGTATACTGGCTAAAAAGAAAAGGACAGCGAAAGAGAAAAATTAGGAAGCAAACTTGAATGAGAAAAAATAAAGTCTGGGGAAAGATGAGAGAGAGGTAACAGATTTTATTAAAAAAATTAATATTCAGAGTTAGGCAAAACAGTCAGTGAAAAAACAGCATGGTATTCCCAGAAGGAATCAGGAGAAGTTCAATTCTGCATATTGTACCTTTTCATGTAATAGTAAAGTAGATATTTACCATCTATGTTTATTTTGTATTAATAAATGATGGCTGGATCCTGCCACTTTGCTTGCACCAAGTGAACAGCTTTACTGAAGTTGCTTCTTACTGACTCTAAGGTCTGTTTACATCAACCCAGGAGAGTAAAACACCCTTTGAAATTACTTAGATCCACTTTAACACCCGCAAAGTGCTGGTAATAATAACGGGGCACCCACAAAATATGGGTGAGGGAAGCAGCCATCACCCATAGATCTGGCTTAAATATGGTTTAAGCCAGAGGCTCTGTACTTCTGCCTGGCACAGAGTGTAAAATAGCATTAAGGACAGGAATTCAGTGTCCAAGGTGGGTGTTTGTGGATCTGCATGTCTCAAGGTCTGTAACTCTCAAAATGTCCCCAAGAGAGATTTGTTGTCAGAGACTTCAGATGAGGCAGTGTCTGAAGAGCAGAGCCTGTTCCAGCAAGTCATCCTTTCCAGTTCAGGTCAATATTAGGACTCACAGAAAAAAATGCATTAAAAGAATAATTACTGATCCTTTTTACTTCCAGACTTTTGAGTGAAAATTGAGGTCATTTACAAATTAACCTGATTTCTTGCATCCAGCTGTCCTCCTCAAAGAGAAGCAAACGGCTCTCACCACGAGGAGCTTTCCTCCTGCTCAGTGAAATGTGTCTGTGTTGGAGGTACAGAAGCAATACATGGTCCTAATTTGTGCCTGTTCTTCCCCCTCGGAGGAAAGAACACAGGTGCCTTTTCCAGTGTGGAAGATTCAAAGACCATGTATATGCATATGAATACACTGGGAGCAAATTTAAGGCTTCGGTCTTTGCCATATTAATGAATAGTCACACCCTGGTGATAATGGCACCATTTATTAATGCACAGTGTAAATGCTGAGAAGGGGTATTGCTGGAGGAGAGGGCAGCGACACTGCTGGAGGATGTTTGTAGGCTGATGGCTTCTGCCTAGACGTCTCAGGTGATGTGTGGTTTATTTTGCTGATTTGGAGGACATAAGTTTGAATGGTATGCTATTATTCTGAATGCAGGTTAAATAGACAAGTGCTCCCTTCCCATTCAGTGCTCTCTTCCTTGCTTTTCTTTCTTTGCCCACGTTTCTCTCCATCTGCCGAGTGAGCGAGTCTGGTATTGTAGAAGTGGTTTGATAGAGCAGCCATGCAGTTTGTGAAGAACAGTAGGGTTTCTGGAGTGTCTTTGTTCTTGGAATATTACAAATTAGTCACCACAAGATTCAATTGTTTCAGCTGAACTTCACACCCTTCCACTTGATGGATAACAAATAGTGGTCAAAACAGGAATAAAAGGATTAATTTGAATTGCACTGGAGTTTCTCCTACGTTCCTTGACCTAGAATTTAATCAGGGATCTGATTGAAAACAGAGTGAGCTAAAATGAAACAGACTTCACTGGACCTTGTCTCAAGCCTTGTCAGTATTACACCCTAGGAAAAGGAATTTGAAGCCTGAGTGTGAAGACAATGTGGAAGAGTGCTGTAGAAATTGGAGAGGCAGGCCACTTAGTATCTATACCATGATTATTTCTTATGACAGAGTTCATAGTTTTCCCTCATCCCTGCAGTCTTGGTTAACCAACCCACCTTCTTTTCAGTATGCTATTACTCTCTTCTGCCCCCAGATTTAAAAAAAAAAAAAAAAAAAATTTTTTTTTTCAGTTGTCCCTTTGGTCTGAAGGTAGGGTGGATAGGCAGACATCACTCATCCAGGAAAGGAATAGACACTGAAGGTTACACAAAGCTCAAAACGTCTTTTTCTCTGCAGAAGTGTAAATATATTGCATCTCTACATCCCGTGTCCCAGAGTTCTCAAAAGCCATGTTTCCATCCTTTACAGCCCCTCTTTTTTGCCATGCCTTTCTCTTGACCTTCGCTCTTTCCCAGGGCTTCCTGCCTGCTCCTGGGAGTGCGTGTAGAAATGATGCCTGCTTGGAGGTTGTTGCGGCTGGGGAGCCAAGTGGGCGTCCATGCGGGGATCAGTCACCCTAGGACGTCTTGCATCGTCCATATTGGCTCTAGTAGGGCTGTGGTGCTTGTGTCTCACGGGGCAGCCCCCATCTCCCCTATCCTCTCCTTCTCCACAAACCCAAAGTCGGCATAGCTGCAGCAAACGCGAGCAAGTTTTATCTGCTTCGGCCAGCTGGAAATCTGGCCTTGTACTAGATAACCACGGTATAACTCAGACTGCTTTCCATTCTCCCCTGCCTCTCCCTCCATGAATTAGTAGCTGTAAAGCACAGCTATGGGCAGCAGCAAATCTTTCCATAATGTCTCCCTTCCAGAGCCGGGTAACAGTCCAGGTTTCTCATCATCTCTCTCTCCCCCCCTCTTTCTTGCTCTCTTTTAGGGACAAGTAACAGTAATACTACACATTACATGTCCTCCTTACAGCTAGATAACTAATGATTGCCATTATATCTCTGCCAGAACTAGGTAACTGCAATACTCTTCATTATATATCTGTCTTAAAGCCAGTAACAGCAGTACTCTAAATTATGTACCTTTCTTCCTTTTTCTCTGCCAGGCAGGTAATTGTTATGCTCATCTTTATGTGTCTTTCCTGGAGCTGTAATAGTTTTCATTGTATCTCCTCAGAGCTTATTATGGTAATGTTCCTTACTGTATATTTCAGAATCATAAGCTGATATTTTTAGAGTCACCTCTGTAGTATTTTGCCTTCTATATTTCTTACAATTTGAGTAGTTAAAATAGTGTCCTTAGGTTAACAGCTTTCAGAGGAATTCTGCTTTTCCTCTCAGGAGCTCTCTAGTGACTATTTTGGGGTTGGAAGTGTCCTGTAAAGTGGCCTCTGGCCACTCTTGGTCCCAGGGCTGGCTGGTGCCATTTGCCTTTTGGATTTTAGCAGTGCTTTATTCCCAAGCCACCACGACTGTGGGTTCAGTCGTGGAAGATGCCAAGGGGTGCTTGGCCTCCCCTGGTACTTGGGGCCCACCTTCAGAAATCAAGCTGTCCTACATGTCTGCATTTTCATGTGCAGCATTTTGGAAATTGAAATGCTGAGCTATCCAGAGGAACAGGCTGCTCCTTTACAGTGCCTAGCACCATTACTCCTGATTTTGATTTCAGTCTTCTTTCTTATAAAATCTGCTGTGCATGGGTAACTGAGGCAAGTTTCACAAACTCGGCTATGACTCCTTGATTATTATTAAGAATAATCTTTCTGGGATTTCAGTGTTTGCTCTCCGTTTTTCTTCTGACAGTACAATGTCTTCTGTGAGGCCCTGATGGAGCAGAAATAATACTGTGTGTTTTAGGTGATCTTCCTCCTTGCAGCATGTATGCTAAACAGGTTAATAAACCAGTAGTTAGTGATCAATTTATGTAAAATGACTCCAAGCACTTGATAAACTATTCAGTAAATGTGTCTGCATAAATAACACACAGGAATAAATTGGAACTGGTTTGAGAGCAGAAAAGGAGGGCTACATTTGCAGCATGGTTCAGAGACTGTAAATCAAATCAAACCAATTTTGTCTCCTGTTCCAGCTTTTATTAGAGAATCAAAATTCAGATCAGTCTCATGAAAAGATTTCCTTGTACTGCTTGAATCTCGTAAGTAAGCCTGGCTCTACTTACAAGTGAACACCGCCTCTAAAAAAAAATGGAAATGCTGCCTGCCCATATCCCCAACATGAAATAGCTGAAAAATAAAATACATTTGAAGAAACATTTTGTTTGAATTTTGAGAGGAACTGAACTAGAAGCTGCTTAGAAAAGCGATGTGATGTGGCTCCAGGTTAGGGGCATAACACATGGAGAACTCTTAAACTTCATGGGAAATTAATAGGTATAGCTGAAATGGGTAATTTCAAGAGCGCAGCCACAGAAGTTGATGCAAACCTGTGAATAACATTACATCCAAGAACTGTGTTATTAAAATTGCCACCTTATTGACTGGCGTGGAAAAAAAATCACAGAGGAAATCAGTCAGCAGTATTAAGGTCTAATCATGACAAGCCAGCGAAAATGGAGGGCATTCTGCAACTTAGAAAGAAGCAGCAAAGTTCATTGTAAAAAGTACTGCATTTAGGAGAAGGGCTTCTAGCGTAAAGCCAATCTAAGTGAAGTTACCTTCAGCTTAGATGAGAAAGATGTGCTGGCAATATTTTTTCATAGAAAAGAAAATTGAATTCTTAGCCAGAATAAGGAGAAAAAAATTGGAATCTAGTGTGATTGTGAAATTCCCTCTGTGGTAATCTGATCTGGAGACCATCAGCCAGGGAAGGCTTTATCTGTCATTGCCTGACAAGGAGAATTTCCAAAGGAGTCAGCAGAGGTGATTGCTGTCAGCGGCAAAAGTCCATCGACTGTCATAAGAGCAGAGCTGGGTAGTGCTAAGCAGCTCCTGTGGCAATAGTTCATACATAAACTAATGTTATGAGGTATTTGGTGTAAATTGCTGTTGATATCAGAGGGTGTAAAACCAAGCCTTCATAAAAAGCTTGAAAGTAATAGATAAGCACGTGCTGCCCAAAGTGCTTCACTTCTCTGCGCCTCTGTTTCTTGGATGAAATGTTTTTATGTCTCATTTCCCCATCTGTAAAACAGGTATGTGGGCACTCCTGCCTTTGCTTTATATAGAGAGAGTGATGGGCAGTGAAAGGCTACCAGATTGCATTGTAATTTTAAATGTTAAATGTTCAATTTATCAAATTGAACCAGGGTATAAGTATTAATGTGGTATCTGCAATATAGTTTTGTGCAGCCCATCCCAGGCTGGTTTTATGCTCCCCAGAAACTCAACAGACCATGAGTTCACAAGTACTGGCATCTCCTAAGGTCTGTGGTATACAGCACCAACAAGCAGGCTTCCTGTCTCAGATGAAGTCTTGTTATGTTACACACCCCCAAAAAAACCTGCTTAGTATTTGTTATGTTGCATTGACTAAGTTAAAGGAATGATTTCTATCTGCCTGATAATATAAGGAAAAATAAAATGAGCCATACTGTGTGTCTAATCACTCTCTACAACTACCCGAAAGCAGGTTTTAGTGAGGTGGGTGTTGGTGTCTTCTCCCAAGTAACAAGCAATAGGACGAGAGGCAATGGCCTTAAGTTGCGTCATAGGAGGTTTAGATTGGATATTAGGAAAAAATTCTTTACTGAAAGTGGTCAGGCATTGGAACAGGCTGCTCAGAGAGGTGGTGGAGTCACCATCCCTAGAGGTGTTCAAAAAACGTGTAGACGTGGCACTTTGGGACATGGTTTAGTAGGCATGGTGGTGTTGGGTTGACAGTTGGACTAGATCATCTTAGAGGTCTTTTCCAGCCTTAATGATTCTGTGATTCTGTAACAAGGGCTGCCAGTCTCAGGTAATAACATGCCAGCACACGCAGCTGTAATGAAAGACAAGCAACTTATTGACGATGAGCTGAAGGAGTAAAATTCTGATAAAAATAAATAATTTACATTGAGGCTCTATGTAATGTACTCTACATTGAGTACATTTACATTTACAATTTGTTTCAAATTAGGTCAAATCACTCGATTCTTTCTTTAAACAACTGGAAAGTTTTTACAGGTTTCCTAATGTGTTCCAGGTAGCTTATGCTTTTGCAAGAGAGCTGCTTTTAGAGAGCTTCAAATACTTATGTTCTGATGGAGGTGGTACTAAACAAAGAAGAGTTACATAAATGCCTTGTAGCATAGGCTTCATGTGTTAGGAATATTAAAAATAACTCCTCAATGCTCACAGGGTCTTATTTCAGTAAAGCGTGCTGTGTTTTCCACCCTTTTATGCGTGACTTCAATTACAAAACCATTATGGAATTGAAATGTATCTGAATATCCAATATACGATGGCCCTTGGCAAAACCCATGTGAAAATGAGAGGGCTGAAAAGGGAAAACACATTTAATATTCATATATATGAATTGACTATATAGTCAATACACTGGCTTGCCTTTTTGCTTAGTCTTTGGTTAAGTGTAACCGTCTCATGTCCACTTTCCATCAAGCTTCAATGAAGCAGCATACAAAAAAGCAAACCAACCTATTGCTAAACAGAGAAGAGGTCCCGAATGTAAATTTGACTTCCCCACATTTGTGATTGGTAAAATCGACGTTTTGGGGCTTTCTGTTATGAGACTGGGCCCAACTTTGAACATCTAGATCCAGATTTCCTAAGGATTCAGGGAGGGTCTTAAAGTCAGACTCTCTCTGCTTTCAAGTTTTGTATGAATCCATACCAAACCTCTTCCTGCTCTTTTAGCCTGGCTTCTCATATAAAATGTCTCTCTGGATGGGACAGTCTGTCATTCTTTCCCCAATAACTTTTGAAGTTGTTCAGTTTCAATGTTTCCCAAGGGATCAAAAGCCTCAAAACATGGTATTTCTACAAGTGCAATGAATATAAACAGCTGGATAGAGGAGAAAGAGTGTAAAACTGTTCCCCACTACAAAAAAGAGGTTGCCGTGGACCCCTCCTCATAGCCATCCATGAGTTGTAAACCACAAGAAAAGCTCAGGATAGAGCTCTTTCCTCCTTACACTTCAAAAATCTAAGCACAAGACATGGACTCATGGTAAAATAGGCTCTTATTCAGCTATATGGCAACTCTCACCCGTTTTCTTTGCTAGTCTGGGAAAATATTTTTAAGCTTTTAGCATAAGATTTGCTCCTATCTGAGACTGGTAAACAGGATTTGCCAGAGTGGGATAGGAAGCTCTTACCTTTGAAAGTTAATGTTCATATGCAAACCAATTCCTCAAACACACACTTGACACCTGATTCACAGAGCATGCAAGAGCGAATGCAACCAGATTGTAGTCCTAAAGAAAAGAAAATAATTTTGTGAAGAGTTAGGATTTGTTTTTTTGTTTTTCTGGGGTTTTTTTTACATCTAATTAATTGGGAGGAAGAGAACAGGGAATGAGATCTCTCAGGGCCTTTCGGCCTTCTCTGGAGAAGAGAAGAAAACCCCAAGCAAATAAAAAATCTTGATTATTAAAGCTGTTTTTAGAAGTTGCCAGGAAATTTGAATACCATAAATCACTTACGTGCAACACAAATTCCCATGTTTTTGTATTCACAAAGGCCTTAAAACTAATGCGGGAAACTAATTTTTCTTAATCTCACATACTGTATGTAAATCAAAGAAAGACCTCTTTTAACAGAAACAGTATTTCCAGCACTTACAAAACCTCTAATAACTTTTGACTGTTTAAAATTTCCCAAGTGCATGTACATGTGTTATCCTAGGAGGGCCTGTTATCTCTCTCCTCCTAATGGCAAATACTGGGTGTGAGTTTCCAGTTTTCATCAGGTATCTCTGAGCCAAATTGCACTGGGCAGGTGTCAGATTAGATGGTTGGCTCATGTTTAACTTACCAGCAGAAACTGTAATTATAATTTTGAAGTTTTAGGCAGTGCTAATAGGTGTTTCATCTTAATCACTGCCAGGACGTGAGAAAGGATGAAGAATATTGGGGAAAGGGGTGGAGTAGCTTTGGGACAGTTTTGGTGGAGGTAGCACTTGGCTGGCATAGTTTACTCTCCATTCAAGCTGGGTTTCAGAAAAGAGTTCCCACTGTATCATATAGGTCCAGCAACCTAAAATAAGGCTGAATCTGTGTAAGGGGAAATCTTTCAAGATCACTGTTGCAATGGAAAATAGATCATCAACATACTTCAGATTAGGCATGGTAAATTTACGATTTCAGAGGGGAAGGAATGAAGAGAGTAGTTTTCTTCTGAATGACGCACAGAGCAATGGGGAGAGACAGGCTTTTTGTAGGGTTACAGCAGGCACCATTTTCCTGTGTATCATCATGGTAAGGCTAGGGTTTTTGAAAGAAAGTACCTGGGCAAAAAATTTTTGGTAATTTTTTTGTGACCCTAAAAGCTAAGCTGGGAAATGGCATTTGTGAGAGCAAATGGCTTTCCATGAAGTAAATTCTCATACAGCGCTGTTCACTTAGGCTTCGTTTACCTGGTGTTAAGGGTTAGGGATAGGATTTCTAAAAGAAAGAAGGACTTTTTTTTTCCATATATGTATATATGTCCGTATGTATCTCCATATGGAATTATACATACATGTAAAAACATATATTTCAAACATATATAAATATATATTTATAGGTATGCATTTAGTCTTCAGAATTGCAATGAGAAGGACCATTTTTCTGGAAAATTTTTCTTGCTATTGATTCAGAGACTGGTTATCATGGTGTAGTTGAAGGTAAGGGTGAAGGGTAGAGTTACCCCTGCAGAAAGGCAAACACAGGGAGGGAGTGTTTCTGGTGATGAGTTTACCAGCTGTAAAGATAGCATGAGAAACAACAGCTTATAGAAGTGAAGAACTTCTTGTATGTTTTTGTAGAGGCACTGCCAACCCAGATATAGTTTTTCCTGGGTTTGTGGTTAGAATGAAGGCAGATGAGATTGTTTTCTACATATTCTTTTATGGCCAAATAAGGTCAAATAATTTTCCATTGGTTTAGATACAGATATTACTATTGTGGATATGGTTTTCTAGATAATTAGAAACAAGGTTTTTAAAAGAAAGTGATGTGCAGAGCAGTTTTCATCCATGCATGGTACTGTTTAGAGGAAGAACAGTCCTTGTAGAAGCAAATGCATTTATATATTTTTTTTGTGTAGACACTTCTTACCTGGATGTGTTTTTTGCCAGGGTTTTAGGAAGAAAGCAGTGAGGTGTGCAGTTTCCTACTGATTATTTTATGGCCCTTGGGATGAGTAAGAAGAATGGTGTTTGGCAGGAGCAAGTGACCTTGGATTAGTTTCAATGCACGGACTGCTTAACTGGGTATGGTTTTCTGCCCCACCAGCAATCGCCGGAACAGCAGAGTATGGCTTTCTGGAAGAAAGCACTCAGGAGGGTGATCCTCCACAGCTTCTGCTTGTGCCCAGGGAGCTGGGTAGCAGAGTGGGATTTATATGAGCTCTGTTGATGTAGGGCAGGGGTTTCCAAAGGAAGCTAGTCAGGAGAGCAGTTTCCTGCTGGATTTGGAGCAAGAGGGTTTCTAGGAGGAAATGCTGAATTGCCCTGTCAGTTAGAGAGAGGAGAGGGGAGAAAGGCCTGCTGCCGGCTTAGGAATGGGTATGGGAAGGGTTTCATGGTTCTGGTAGGGCAAAAGCTGTTTTGGGTTTTGTTTTTTTGTTTTGCTAGTGTTAGATTTATGGTCTTAGAAGGGGAGTGTTAAGTGTAGCAAGTGCTCTCAAATTCTTTCATGGTCTATAGATTTAGAAAGGGGGAACGTGTCTGCAGGAGTGCATGACTTTGTATTAGTATTGGTGTAGACTCTGGATTGCTTTCATTAAGTTTCATACACATCAGGTTAGGGTTTCAGAAAGGTGATGTCGTGACGAGTACATTTTTCTTCTGTTTTCTTTACCCTGATGTTAGAATGTGGAACAATACTTTATAGAATTGGATATATACTCTTTATTTTTTATATAGATACTATTCATGCTGGTACATTTCGGTCAAAGGTCACAGTAGAGATCAGGTTTCAGAAAACAGGCAATTAGGAGAATGGTTTTCCACTGAAACTTTGTTTGGCCCACACAAGGGACAATTTTGAATGAGTCCATGTTCTTTATTTTTTGCACACAATGGTTACCTGTGTGCTGTTTTCCTCAGAATTTAGGTTACATGCATTAACCTGTAACACAAAGCAAATATTAGAGAAAGACATAGGTCTGGGATGCGAAATCATATTGGAAGGAACAAGTAGTTTTGACTCAGCTCTGTGAGCAATACGTTTTACACTGGGTTTATGATTAACATTAGAGTTTCAGAAGGGGAGCAGGGAGGACTTAATTTTCCTAATCATGGCTGAATGTTCCACCAAGTTATGATAAGGACCACAGTTCACAGGGTAAAAGACATTTATTTAGTTTGAAGTAAATATCAGCCACTCAGGTTTAGAATTAGTGTAAGATTAAGGTTCTCGAAAGAAGAAAACAAAACTCTGGTTTTCTACTGCTTCTTTATTGGGTAGGTAATATGGAAGAAAGCTTCTCCCAGAAAATTCTCTTGAATGTATGCTTGAGTATTTTGGGATATTTCATAGCAGAACAGGATTAAGGGAATACAGAGCTTTTGTGCAAGTCTCATGATTGCACTGCAGTTTGCTGGACCATCCATCTAACTGAGGCAGATTACACTTGAGAGAAAAAGCAAAAGTTAAAACGGGCTGATATGTTTCCAGGGAAAGTGTTCTGGTTTCAGCTGGGATAGAGTTAATTTTCTTCCCAGTAGCTGGCATAGTGCTGTGGTTTGGATTTAGTATGAGAATAATGCTGATTAGACACTGATGTTTTAGTTGTTGCTAAGTAGTGCTTACCCTAGTCAAGGACTTTCTCAGCTTCCCATGCTCTGCCAGGTGCACAAGAAGCTGGGAGGGGGCACAGCCAGGACAGCTGACCCAAACTGGCCAAAGGGGTATTCTATACCATATGACATCATGCTCAGTATATACACTGGGGGGAGTCGGCCAGGGGGCAGAGAACTGCTGCTCGGGAACAAGCTGGGTATTGGCTGGTGGGTGGTGAGCAATTGCATTGTGCATCTTATTTTGTGTATTATTATTATTATTATTATTATTACTATTATTTTCCCTTCTTTTTCTGTCCTATGAAACTGTCTTTATCTCAACCCATTAATTTTACTTCTTTTTTTGATTCTTTCCCCCATCCCACTGGGGACACGAGGGAGCAAGTGAACAGCTATGTGGTGTTCAGCTGCCTACTGGGTTAAACCACAACAGAAAGGCATTGTGCTTGAGACTTTCTGGCATATCTGTAGGCTGGGCAGCCAAGGTACATGGAGAATGACAAACACTGGTCCAGAGAATGATCTCTTCTCCCCAAGATGCCAACTCATACTCTCTAAATGAGACACAGGGGTCAGATGAAACATGTTTGCCCTGTGTCTTTCTTAAAACTGGCTGGAGGGGATTGCACTGCTATCGAGGAGTCCTAAAGTGACATACAAGCAGGTGAGCTCTGTGTGCCCTGTCAACTTTGGCAGTGTGCTGAAGGCAAGCAGGAGCACATAGTATCCAAAAATTTTGTGGATGGAGAAGATGTTATCAAGAGTCACTAAGAAGATGCTCTGGCTTGTGCCAGAGGTGAAGGCCAGAGAATGGAAAGATGCAAACATGTTAGGGTCATAGCATGGCTGGACACAGGAGTTGTTTGTTTTTAGGACTCTTATTAGATCATTAATTGGCTCTTGGGTTATTAACATGGGCAGTGTGGCTCAGTAAATCTTATCCCATTTATGCAGGGATTCTGTGAGACCTTGCAAGCTGTGTTAACATCACAGCTATGCTTAAAAGCTTAGAGTAGTAGTAAAGCAGTAAAGTAGTAAAACTTCCACATTGGCAGTAGATTTCAAAAAGTACATCAATAAACAAATCCAGCAAAAAACCTGGGTTTACCCCTGTCCTAACCCCCATGATTAGAGTAGAGTAGCATCAAGATGTGCTGGAGTGAAATGAGACCATAAAAAAATAGCAGTAGCTGAGCAGCAGCAGATTTGTCAGCCTGGGGAGATTGCAAGAACTACAGTAGAGATGGGCGGGGTGATCTGGGGACAAAGCCTGTGATATCTGGAGCTCTTACAAATGGTAGTCATTTTTAATGGGAGCTGCTGGAGCTCAGTAGCATTAGAGATTGTAATTTCAAAAAAATCTTGTAAAGGTAATGTTATGCCCTGTTTCTGAAGGAAATGACACCAGTTTCCCCTTTGGAAAAGACTCCCTACAGCCAAGTTGATGATTGAGTTTTGCATAAATTAAAGCATATACAGACTCATTCAGAGGGGCCGCTGTACCAGTGAAGGGGAGGAATAAATCCCTGAGAGACAGAAAATAGCAGAGACAGATGTGGTGTGTATGAGATTGGCAGCCCTATACAGTGCAGTACAGGAATGTGGCCTGCCCAGAAATGTACAGTCTGAGTCGGAAAGATATCGGCACAGTCCTCGTCATCCCTTGGAGGTCAGAGAAGCTCTTAAGGATGGAGCTAGGCAGTGGACTAGCCTGCCAGCAACATCCTGCCAAAAATGCTGTACTACACCGGCTGGCAAGGGTCAAATAGCATTGCAAAAATATCTCCAAGGGGGGAACATCTGAGTAAGGAGTTGAGAGACAAAGTATGTCGAACATATAGATTGTGTCTGAAAGAGCACTCGGTGGCAGCACGCTGCTGCCAAAGCATGGGGCTGGGATCTGCCTGTCTCAGGGCTCTCTGCTGCCAGGGCAAAGGATGGTGACACTATGTGCCATGGAGGCTCTTGATCCTCCACAGTGGGAAATCATGTGCCAAAGGACCTGCATTTCTGCTTCCTGCTGCATGAGACTTCCTAGGCTGCACAGAAGGTAATGTGCTCCTTCTGGAGACCAGCAATGATTGTGCCACGCAGAGTCAGAGCCTCAGTGCCAGAGGGAAACACACAGTCTGTCCTGAAGTGTGCTTCTCACTCCAGTGCAAACTAGGAATTCTGCCTCCTTTCATATTATACTGGGAAATTCCTGTTAGAGATAGCCCTACTGTGTAGATCACTAGGTATTACAAAAGGTGCTCAATACATCTGCGGTCTCTAATACAACAACGTTCCTTTGCTCTGTTTTTATGCATTTTAATGGGAATTTGCAAGGACCATTCTAACAACACATCAGCAAGGCAGATAAATGTGTCTGCAATTTCGTGTAGCTTATGCAGTTGGTTTTCTATAGAGGTTGGATGTTGCTTTGAAGAATATTGATTGGTGTTATTTTGCGTTTTAGACTGGCCAGGGTTTTGTAAAAGCATACCTGTGTGAGATGAAGTCCCTACTTTAAGGCTATGAAGGGCTGGAACAATGATGGAAGAAAAGACATTTATGCTTTTACTTTCTCCACAGATCTGGAAAGCACCTTGTGCTTTTCTGAGTGGAAAGCTCTTACAAGAGAAGTGCTTTTTGAGGCAAAAGATAAACCTGGAGGGCAATGACCCAGCAGCCAGGCTGGCTGCTTCGTAGGCTGGTAAACTCCAAGGGGAGCTTTCCCTCAGCAAAGCTGTCTACTGTCCCCAGTGCGGGGCACTCAGGGACCCCTGTGTTGTTCCCCACCCTGCACCTAGGTTGTCTTTTTGCTCTGTGTCTTCTTCAGGGCAGGCATAGATGAGGTTCTGTTTTGTTAGACACTCCACGCCCTGTTTCAGCATATACCATCTTATCCTGTCTTTGTGGAGGGGTAAATATTTTTTACGTCTGGATGGAGAACTCTTTTAGATGTTTTTTGAATTACTGGAAGCTAGTGCTTACATATAATACTAAATGTATAAGTTACACATACAGCCAGTCTATTTCAGAGATGTCTCATTTGGCTATGATCATTTGGGTAACTGCTCTGTGATGTGTACCTGAAGAGTCCTAGAAAATCTATTGTTGGCAATTAAGACATAGCTCTAACCTTCAGCAATTGGGAAAATAGAGAAAAGAACTTAACAAATATGTATTTATGTGGTTTTTTTCAGTGGTTCTCTTTTTATTAACTCGGTAAAGCAATTTTCAAAATTACATTTCAGGGCTTTCAAATGACCACAGTCTCTGGACTGATCATTATCTTTAGGCTATTCAATATGTTTGTACTGTATTTTCTGCACAGTATACATTTTTAGCTAATTTTTTTCTTGTTGAGAGAAATATTGATTTATCCAATGAAAGCTAATTAATTTAGGGGGGAAAGTGTCATCCACAAGGGAAAGTTAGAGAGCAGGAATATTTGGACAATGCATATATAGTAGAAAACATTCTTTGTGTAGTTGCCTGCATTGAGGTTAAAGGGAATATAGTTCCTCGCTGCTCTGGAGATTAATTTCATCGCTGACTGAAGATAGGTTTCCTGAATCTTTTTATACACAGGCAGTGATATGGACATTGAAATGCTGCTGATCTTCTCCTGATGTCAATACGTATGTCAGGGTATGGTCACAAATGCACTATACTCTATTCACGTATTTGGTGCCAAATCCAGTCAGTTGCATCCTTTGATGTGTTTTAGACATGATTTTAGCAAGTATCTTAAGAAGGAAGGAATGGAAGAAATCTTTCCCATGCAGCTTCTTTGCAGGCTCATGACATGCTAAACTCCCATGGTCCAGGGTGAGAGATCAACCACTTTTCTGCACATTGCACCCATTCAAGCCCCCTTGAGTGGTCTTGTATCCTGCGGGTTGAGACTCCTGGTTTGAGGTTATTCTTTGGGGTATTGTGCCTTCTAGTGGTTTGGGGTGGAAATGACGCAGGCAGGGAGGCGCTGGGAAGGAAGGTTGAAACGGGCTTACAGCTTGTTGTTGCCTACACAAGCTGGATGTTGAAGCCTAAGACATGGTGGGTGCAGGCAGATGGCTGAATTTAAGAAGGTAATGAGGTGTTATTAATCTGAATTATTGATAATACAAAATACAGCCAGAAATTTACAGGTTTATATATATATATATGTATTTTTATATATACATATATATTTTATATGTGTATTCTCAAATTTGTATCCAGCTTGGAGCTCGCAAAATAGCCAAAAAGATCTCAGGTGGGACCCACACCCTGGACTTTAAGGCCTTGTAAACATCCATCTCCTACATGGCTCTTGACATGCCTCTCTGCTTGGGACATGAACGCTGCAGTTCCAGCAAAACTTCAGCACAGTTCCTGTTTGTTTATATCAGTATAACTGGGCTTGGCACTGGAGCCAATATTACCTGTCTGCTTTGGAGGTGTGCATGCTTCCTACTGAAGGAATTTGGGAGAAGGACATGAAGAAGGGTCATGAGGTCATAAAAAATTCTGTCTTGAGGTACTGGGTGTTGGATCCTGAGGCTCACTCTGGCTTGAAGGCAATAACTGGGTCTCTGAGTGCTTTGGGCACAGACTGCCCCTACATGGTGGTGTGCTTGCCACACCACCTGCAACCGACCTTGCTGGGGTGGGAGAAGAGGGTGGTGTTCAATCAGATAAATCCCCTGATCTGCTCCCTCATGAAGTTAGTCTGCACAGCAGGCTGACTGGCAGCTAGAGGCCAGGAGGAAAAATATTGCCCATGCCCTCCTGTGCCAAAATCCCTGTCTTCACAAGCCGTTTCCCCAAATCCCTGCATCTGAGCTACACAGGTACCTTAGCTGTAACAGAATGTGCTGGGAAAGGATATTTGTCTTCCATCTTGTATGTGTCGTTTTTTTCTTTTTTTAAAATATTAGTGTTTGTTCTGTTTTTACTTTTTGAGGGGGGAAATTCTGTCTCATGGAGAGATGAAACTTGACATGCTGCAATAAACAGCCGGTGGGCTAGCTATATATTTAGACAATTTTGAAAACTTGTCATACCGCTTGTATTTTGGAGCTGTGCTATCTATCGCATTGGGTTAGCAGAGAGCTGAAAAAAGTGCTAACCACACACTGGCTGATCAGATTAAAATTACCACAGTGACAATGGACACCAAAAAATTTTCAAATGCAGTGTTTTGTGTCTTATTTTAAGGTGACCTCCAAAACAAACCAGTCTAAAGGAGCATATGGGTTTAATGCAAAGTGCGACTGAAATCAGCAGATGTTTGAGTGGCTCCTTAGCCATGCCTGGAGGCACCTTAGTGCCCAGCAGTTATATGGGCAAGCTCACTTCTTCATCTCAGTCACTGTTTTTGAATCTGTTTAGTTTTGGTCCACAGTAAAATAGCAGCCTAGGGGGACTATCTCTGGGATGTATTTCATTTTACTCTCTGAACCCAGATGTATGACTTCTGGAGCATAGTACAAAGATGTGGATAAATTTTCTCTTCTAAGAGACCAATATATGGTCTTTGTTTGTGAACAAAACAGTTCTTACTGCACCTATCACAGTCCTGTGGAAATATCATCACAGCTGACTTGGATATCCAGTATTTTGGTGGTGTACGGAGGATTGTGTTTTACCTGCATTCTCCTGACTCCAAAACAACACCATGAGAGCCCCACATTCCTCTGCCAAGTGTGACTTAGAAGTGTAAGAAGAAAGAAAAAACCTTTTTCATTCCCTTACTGAGATTCCTTTAAAGCGCTTTTCTCCAAATGGCTCCCACTAACTTCCCTACAAACAATTAAAATAAAAAGAAAACTAGCAAAAGTTTTGAAACACAAAGGCTAAGGAAAATGAAACAAAAACCACCTGCCTATGCAGAGTAGCCTTGACTAAAGCACATACTTTCTTATGAAGTGTAATTTACCAAATACTTAGATAAACAGCAATAGTTAGTCTATTTTGCAACATCAAAGTCTTTCCTACATTTCTTGATCTTATTTCAGCTATTGCCAACTCCTCTCATTAATTTAAACCTGAAGGGAGTACTTCTCTTCTGTGTCTAGGAATAAGCTTAAAATATTTTAAAATAAATGCAGTAGATCCACTTTTCCTTTTAGCTTTGTGTACATAAGAGACATCCAGTAGCATGTACCATCTTCCAGATGCGTCTGACCTGATGAATCTGTGTGCCAGGTTGAAGGCAGCCAAAGAATGGGCAGGGTGCAGTGGACTGGAAATGTTATTAGTAGGAACAGCAGTACTAATCAAGCCCAGGGTTTCTTCAGCCTTTTCAGCGGGAAGCTTCAGTGTGCCTTATGGTGCCAGGAGCATCCCCATTTCACAAGGGAAGAGTCTGGCCTACAGAGAGGGAAAGTGACTTGTCCCAGAGAGCCAGCAACCAAGCCCGGGCCTCCTCTGCTGCTTTCAGTGAAGTTTAAATACTCAACTACTTCCCAGGGGAGAGAGGAGAATGCACTGGGAAAATAAATAATTTTGATGCATGTTAAGAATAATAATATTTTTCTTCTTTCTGGGTCTAGGCAGCTTGGATAATAGGGAGGAATTCAGATATTAGTGGCCTAGAGCCTAGCTGATGTAAATAATGGCGGCTCTCTTCGCTTCAATCACAATGGTTCATGCCAGCTGAGAATTAGGGCTGTGTATGCAGAGCTCTTTGAACAATAAACCAACCATTTTCTTTCAGTACCATTTGCCTCTGATGAGAAGCCATCTCCCAGAGAACAGCTGGGAACATCAAAAAAAGTCAATGTATAGTGGGGTGACAGGAGGGAAGGCTGTTTTGTCATCAGTGCAGAGGAGCTGCTCTGTCCTCAGGGGTGGCCGTACAAGGAATGGGGTTTCTCCAAGGTGAAACACAGTCAAGCCCTTTTTTGCCAAGCAGGAAAGGGAGGCACACTTGAAGCCTTTCTCCACGTGTTTCTTGCGATGTAGATGAGTTGAGCTTTAAAAGAATCATTTGGGTAATAAGTACCTTCAGTTACTTGTGGCAGCCAGCTGCAGAGGGGAAGCAGAGGAAGGTCAAACACGCAGATATGAGTGTATTGTCACTGAAAACTATGTCCTCAATTACATATGTAGTGGAGAAGGGAAAACAAGTCCGGGATTTTTTTCTCCTTAGCATGATGAGAGCCTTGGACTCCAGTAATGCTGTTAGCCATGCCTTGACATGGTGATGTCAGCACCAGTCCATGCATTAAGATTTCAGATTTTATTAGGACATCAGGCAAAGACAATATCTCAAACAATTTTTTTAAAATTTAAAAACTAGGTGCAAATACCTTTATGGCAGTATCAAAATGTGTTGCAACTATGGTATTTCCAAAGTGGAGGGTGGAAGTTGTTTACAAAAGCTTTTTTCAAGGGCTAGGGGCTCTGCACCTATTATCCTGTGAGCTTCCTTAGATGACAAAAATAAAAAAGGACAGTCTCCTCTGTTCAGCAACAACCTGTGAATGGAATGAATTCAGGAGAGACACTTTGCTAAGGCAGCAAAGTCCTCAAATGTTACAGGCAATGTGCCAAGTTCAGTAGAGCAATTGCATTCACAAAGGCTACTAGGGAACAAAGATAAATGATCACTTAGTGCACCAGAAGTGCTTATTTTCTCTCTTTCTCTTTCCTCTTTCCTGTGAAGTGTGAAGAAATGCGCTCATTTTGTAACATTTCTACTTGTTGTTTTGGTTTCTGCATGGAAATCTGCAGATGCAAGGATATTCCTCCTACTTCTCATCCTACAGCCAGTGAGGTTGTCAACTTTGAGAACATTTGGGTAGAAGTAGAGTGAATCCTTTCTCTGTAATTAAAAACCAGTCAGGCTATGGGAAGGCTGTGGCTCTTGTAGTGTGCTTGGTGTTGTGCTACGATGTGTTTTGCAAGATGATGGTTATTAATGTAAAAACATTAAAAAATAGAAAGACCAGTGCTTATGTCAGTTGTTTCTTATGGTAAATACATAATTTCTAAAGACGTGGTGTCTATGTGCAGTTTGAAATTGCTGTTTCAAACTCCAGATTTTTTTTCTGCCTTTTTCCATTAGTTCAAAGAGTCCTTCAGTGCCTTAGGTTTTCTTCCCATATGGTGGCTTTTCACATCCCTGGATCAGTTGTGAAATTAAAGGGGAAAGCATGTTTCCCAAGGGAGTCTCCTCTCTGGCACTGGGTGAAGATGTGGCACTAGAGAGTCCCTCTTCCCTGTGCTGGCACTGTGGAATGACAAAATATCTCTGAATTGGTCCAAATGTTTGGCACATAACAAAAAAATCCTGTTGGATCCTTTGGGTGAACAACCCTACTCCTTCCCTGTAGCCAAATTAATCCTCTTGTTAAGGGAAGAGTTAACAATTCACTCCTTTGAACCGAATCCACTTTTGCTCAAGCCCTTTCCTAGCACAAGAAAGGATTTAGTTTCTATTTTCAAGCCTATCCCAACCTATGCATTCCCACATGGAAGTGGCAAGCTCTGTATTGATTTTGTGAGTGGCAGTTGCAGAAGGCAATGCATGGCTTTGGGGACACACTTCTCAAAGAGCATGGCCACATCCTTCTGCTGTAGCTTGGGCACTGTCAGGCTGAAAACCCTCTGGTTTCAGTATGGGGGAGATGCTAGAAAACTCTCAAAAGCATTTTGAACTGTCATGCACTTTCTCCCTTGAGCCCATAAATTCTGTATGTTCAGTCCTTCAGCATGTGGCAAAAGCTATTTCCTCTCCTAGGCAGGTAGAAAGATGGGCCATAAGGCTTGAAAATGTAGATGGCAATTGATTAGGACTGCCAGAAATTATTTTAATTTCTCACCTCTTGTTGGGTTGGACTGGTGAGTTTTGGTTTCCACCATTAGCAATAAAAGGTGAAGATTTCAAAAGACAGTAGTTGGGTGTTTAACACTTTTCATTTCAGCCCTCCTTTGCAAATACCATCAGGTATTGGTCCTTATTGGAGCATGTCTGATTTGGAGGGTGCAAGAGAGATGCTGATAAGCTCGAGTGAGTCCAGTGGAGGACCATTAAGGTGTTTGGTGGTTGGAGCACACAAGCCAGGGAATTGGGGGACAGGCTTCTTCAGCCTGGAGGAAAGAAGGCTTTGGGTATGGAGGGAACTAACTGCAGATTGTCACTACTTGAAGGGGGATCGTTATAGAGGTGCTAGAGCGTTCCCAGGGGTGCACAGTGACACGGCAAGAGGCAGCAGGCACAGGTTGCAACAAGAGTGTCCTGGTTTCAGCTGGGATAGAGTTAATTTTCTTCCCAGTAGCTGGCATAGTGCTGTGGTTTGGATTTAGTATGAGAATAAGGCTGATAACACACTGTTTCAGTTGTTGCTAGGTAGTGCTTACACTAGTCAAGGACTTTTTCAGCTTCCCATGCTCTGCCAGGTGCACAAGAAGCTGGGAGGGGGCACAGCCAAGACAGCTGACCCAAACTGACCAAAGGGCTATTCCATACCATATGACGTTATGCTCAGTATATACACTGGGGGGAGTCGGCCAGGGGGCAGAGAACTGCTGCTCGGGAACAAGCTGGGTATTGGCTGGTGGGTGGTGAGCAATTGCATTGTGCATCACTTATTTTGTATATTCTTTTATCATCATTGTTGTTGTTGTTGTTTTTTTCCCCCTTCCTTTTCTGTCCTATTAAACTGTCTTTATCTCAATGCATGAATTTTACTTTTTTTTTTTTTCCCCTGATTCTCTCCCCCATCCCACTGGGGACACAGGGGAGTGAGTGAACAGCTGTGTGGTGTTTAGTTGCCTACCAGGTTAAACCACAATAAAGAGCAGTTTCTGTTGGATAGAAGGTTTGGTCCTGGTTGTCCCAGTTTGGTGCAATTTCCATTGTTGCAGGTTTTGAGAATTCGAGTGGAAAAGGTGTTGAGCAATCAGATCCAGGTTTGAAGTTAGCCGTGCTCTGAGCAGAGGATGGAGTAGAGGCCTCCAGAGGCCCTTCCCACTTGGATTATTCTGTGATCACATGATTGCATCCAGTGTATGCATTGCACATTGCACACATTACAGTTATGTGTGCTTTAGCCTATGGTTACAGACGTTTAGCAAAGGGGAATAAAATCTTAAACCAATATTATCATCATTCCTATTGAATTTACTTGTTATATAAATATTTATAAATATTCAGTTTCCACTATGCAGTGTTTTATTTTCCTCGAGATCTCTGGTTAGAAAGCATTAAGAGCTCCCTTGTCCGTGCTTAACATGGCACTCTTGGCTTGATGGTGAAACCTGCCCATTGAGTGCCCATCTGTATTCATTTTGTCCTCCTGAAGTGTTAATCCTGTTTGTCCTGTTGCCATAACCTCACTAAGTCTATTTATTTACTGATTAGCTCTAGGCTTGATTATTCCCTTTAAGCACTGACAAAACATGCTGAAAACAGTGTACGCATGACAAAATTTGGATAAACAGAAGTATCAAGCAAATACTAGAGAAAGTCCAGAACACAGTGCTAAAAATGCAGAGATGTCTGTTCACAGCCATTAGTCTTAGATGGAAATCAAGGGGAGATTTAGGTTAGTAATGTGGGAAAACTGGGAAATATATTGGTGCCTGTGATAAGGGACTCAGATTTTTCATCTCATGACAACTGATCAAACTCCACTTACTTCATTGGAACTGCACTGATTTATTCTAGGTGAGGATCTGGCCTCATGGTTTGTAAAATTAGCTGCGAATATGCAATGGGGATGGTTTGGGTTTCTTCAGAAAATCTGAGACCTTTTAAATAAATATTCAACATACTTAATATGTTGCTAGAGGAGGACCAGTTGCAGGAGAACCAAAGGACTTCATACAGTCTCATACGTTACAGCTCACAACAATGGTGCCCCATGGTTTTAGACTGACCTCATGAATAAAACAGCCCATAGTATTTTGTCCTGTGCTCATTCCTGTGTTAAGCTGATAACCTTTTTTGAGCTACCACAGAGCTTTTAAAAGGCAGATGTCCTGCCTAGTTTTAAAGACATCAGGTACTTATATCAAGTCCCTAGGCCAATTGTTTCAGTGGTTAATTACTCCTCACTATTAAAACAAAATAATGCTTAATGTGGCCTGAACTTATGTAGCCTTATCCCCTAGCCACTGGATCTTTTTATGTCTTTGTGTGCTAGCTTAAGGAATTGCTGGTAACTGAATTGTTCTCCCTGGATGTTGGAGCGGGTCCAGAAGAGGGCCACAAAAATGATCCGAGGGCTGGAGCACCTCTCCTTCGAGGACAGGCTGAGAGAGTTGGGGCTGTTCAGCCTGGAGAAGAGGCGGCTGCGGGGAGACCTTATTGCGGCCTTACAGTACTTAAAGGGGGCCTATAGGAAAGATGGGGACAGTCTTTTTAGCAAGGCCTGTTGTGACAGGACAAGGGGTAATGGTTTTAAACTAAAGGAGGGGAGATTTAGGCTAGGTAGAAGGAAGACATTTTTTACAAATGAGGGTGGTGAAGCACTGGAACAGGTTGCCCAGAGAGGTAGTGGAGGCCCCATCCCTAGAAACATTCAAGGTCAGGTTGGACGGGGCTCTGAGCCACCTGATCTAGTTGAAGATGTCCCTGCTCACTGCAGGGGGGTTGGACTAGATGACCTCTAAAGGTCCCTTCCAACCCAAAGCATTCTATGATTCTATGATGTTTGGTTAGAGACAGGCAAGATTTGCCTAATCTTTTGGGTTTCAATTGTGGCTTTCTTACCAAAGTTTGTTTCCCAAGACAATAGGCTAAGCAGCTTTAAAGTAGACTATGCAGCCCATATTTACCTGGCTAGCTTCCAGTTGAACCCTTGTTCCTGTTGGCTTCAGCCGCGTCTGGTTCTGCAGAAGTGTCCAATTAATGACAATCACAGACATGGTTGGGGATGGAGTGTAGACTCAGTACATCTGAGAATATCTTTAAAGAAGGATATCAGGGTCTAATCCAAACAGGGTTATTGTAACAAGTTCTGGGATCTCATTTGCCTGTTATTGCTAATTTATTTACAAATACCAATGCATAAAATCAGTTCATGAGTATATATATACAGACACTGTGCAATAGTAATGAATTCATATCATTAGTGTGATGAAAATAGCAATTGTATTAATGAATATGGAAAGAAACACATCTATTTAATGCAGACTTCTGGTGTGACTTCTGAAATTTTTAGAAGTAAATAATAGACGTGTGTTATCTGCCCAACACACTCTCTTCCATTTTCCATTCTTCTGGTTTCTTTGGTAAATTGATGGCACTAAATGATTGGAACAGCTTCAGTCTGTCCCATAGAGCAAAGCTGAATCTTACAGGTGTTCTGCATTGCCAGCACCCTGCAAACCTGTCTGAGGGTATCAGTGCATCTCTCCTGCTACACTCATGCTGTATTGTCTGCTAATGCAATTAACAAACTTTGAAGGATGGTCCCTGTACATGGTACCACCTTTGGAGTTAGAGCTCGAGTCTGTTCCTATTCAGATATTCTTATTTACTGAGTTTTACCTCTGGTTCCATTGAGAGAAGGCTTGAGCTTGTCTTTGTGGGGGCTTACCTTTCATATGATTTCCAAAGTACCATTTTTAAAGTGCTTTTTCTCCAGTTCTATGATTTTAAAATGGCCGGATAGATTAAAATTTGGGCACGCAAAAATGTATCACCTTCAAAATCCATCTCTTAGGAAATACAGCTTAGTGCTGGACATGGAGGGGTCAGACAAATTTTAGATCATATCCAACTGCTCATCTTATTCCCCAGCATGTTCCCTGCACAGAACCAGAGTCCGGGAGCATAGCAAAATTGCTATGAGCAAGAAGCAGAGACAGGCAGGGAATGAACGAAGATTTGCTCCTGTCCCCTCTCATGCTGTATGCTGCCTCCTGAAGATACTGATTTACCATGAGCATAAGCCAGTGACGCAAGAGCAAAATAGAGGAAGGAGGTTATTTTGCACTCAGGAGTTCACTGGACCTTATGTGGGCCATCTCTTATTTGTAGAAGACCAGCTGATAAATACCACAATGTATTTTTAGCAACCTGGCACATTGTTGTACTCCTGTCATGGGTATGAGGCAGGAGAATGCCAATCTGCTCTCTGCACAGCAGTAATTCCCCCCAGTGAATGTTAGGAGTAATTAAAACGGCTTCTCCACAACGAAAAACACATTGTAATACCTAATTAGGAAAACTTTTGAAACAGAGAGAATAAAATGCCTGGTGCTGCCCATCTCTCTGACAAAGGTGTGGGACAGACTTTGCTGCTTTTAGACTTGCACCGGGAAGTCTTCATTTTAATTCTCCTGAAGTGTACAGCAGTGTTTTCCACGTGGGAAGCAGCTTCATGCCTTTATTTCATTTGCGATTGGTAGGAACCTCTTGCAGCTGTGGAATCGCTAAGTGTGAGTGGTCCACATCCCCTTCCCTGGATGTCCGTCAGTCTAGGAGGCCAGCACTACTGCTCACTTTCTGTGCTGTTCTCTATTCCAGCCTCACTGGCAAGTCAGGCAGCAGTCTGGCTGTCTGCAATACACAACTTCCTCTAGCTCTTAAAAAATGTAGCACAGTGCTGTAACTTCAAGTGCTAATTGCTGACACATCCTAAATTATGGAGTCATAAACAGAGAACTTCTACTGTTGCATGGGGGATTATTTACAGTAGAGAAGTATGTGAACACCGAATTCTCTGAGTTATTTCTGGGTGGATTTCACATTTAGCTTATGATAACTACCTTGATAAAAGCCCTGGGAGAATAATTCCATCTTGTAGCTTTTTCATGATTGCTATTGTACGGGTTATAGATCTTACACTTTTCATTTAGATATGCTAAATAGGTTTTTTCTTCCATTAATAATGAGAAAATTTCCCCTTTTCTGTATGCTTTTCAGAATTAAAATTAGTATTAACATTATTTGGCTATCTGGTTGTGAAGGGAATTTCAGTGATGTGAGCAAGAAAGTTAATTTCATTTTCAGAAGGATATTACTGGGTGGAGAACAGCCACAAAAGGAGAATTTGTGGGACTGGTCTTCTCTCTAGCAGATTCATGAGTGGTCTGCAATGATAAAATTATTTTCTTTTTGCAGAAGAAAAGTTTTGGAAACCCCAACAAGCTCCTCCCTTGTACCATCCTTAGTAGGGTAAGTAACATCCTTATTCTGTTAAACTCTAAAATTTGGGCTGCCAATGTAAACACATTTTTGTAGACTCTTTAGGGACCTCAGGTTAATGGTGATGGAAGGACTAAGCCATGCCCTGCCTCAGTTTGTCCTGTGCCACAACAGAAATGAGTGCAGCAGCTTGCAGTGCTGGATTGGTAGCATCTCTGGTCCTGGGGTTTTCCAGACTGACTGGGCAGCTTGTTTTGCTGTTCATGTCATCTTTGTGTCCCTGTCTCCCCAGTGCTCTCAACAGGTGCCCAGCTTCCTGTGACATGCCTGGCAATTGATTTTAACTAAAACAACAGTTAGCAAATATGGCACATTATGGATTTTGGATTTCTGGCATAAAACAACTGACTCCATGCCCCTGCTCTTTGTTGCCTGGACTGTCCTTTCAGCTCCCACATGGGAGCTGCAATTGTCCCTTCTTTTTTGAAACTTGTCTGGTCCCAACCCAGTTCACAAGCCAGCTGGCCTTTTTCCTCCAACACCAACCCTACAGCAGGCCCAAATGGGCTTACAGATATAACACAGGGAAATTATTTCTAAAGGCCAACTTTAGCTTGATAAGGCTAATCTCACTAGGTGCCCTGTGTAGTCCATGGAGAGAAACTTAGACTCTCCCCAGGGAGCCCAGTGGTGAATGGGTTGTTGGGTTAATAGTTACTGTGTTAGTCCAATGCAAGAGCCTCTCTTGTCCATTCTGAACCCTCCTCTGAAAGGCCTTATCCCATCCATCACGGAAGTAGAAAATGAAATTTTTACCATAGCTGAAGACTGTTACTGGGTCCTGTCTCAGTTTTCCCCTTTTAGGGTAAACTACTGAAATTCTTGCAGTCCTTTCCACATAAATTTTATTTTCTGGACCTCTGATCCTGTTCAGTGCTCCAGTCTAAACTCTTCGCAGATGGCATCTGATTTTCTAGAAATGCAGAACCCAAATATGGTGCTTCACCAAGGCCTCCTCCCTGCTGAAGAGAGCAGAATTGTTTCATGTACCTCACAGGCAAAATGAGCCCTCGGTCCTGTTAAAGAGCATTCTGGTGGCTGGGGCTAGAGCTCTCATTTCTTAAATAATTTTCAATTCGAGATCTGTTCTCCAAAGGATGTGTTGCTCTTCCTCGATTGGCATCATCTGCAGACTTAATAAGCACACTTTCTGTTTTATCATCCAGATCATTAGTGGAAGTACTGAATAGTCCTAGACCCAGGGAAGCTCCCAATGGAACACATGGGTCCATACCACCATTTTGATGCTGAAACATTGATAACTGCTTTCCAAGTACTGCTTTCCAACCACTTTTGCATTCTCCCTGTGATGTGAAATGCCCATGCTTCCGTAATTCAGCTATGAGACTGCTATAAAAAACAGTGTCTGAAGTCAGGATATATGACATCTGCTGCTGTTCTTCTACCTACAAAACCTATCACCCTCTCACAGGAAGAAATTATATTGGTTTAACACAATTTGTTCTTGAGAAATCCATGGTGGCTGCTACTCAAGTCCTACTTCTCCTGGGGGCATACATGCAATGTGCTCAACTATTTGTCCCAGTTTGTTTTTTATTTTCTTTTCCCAGGATTTCATGTTGCTTCCATTTCATTTTTCTTTTCAGAGAAGGAGCCAAAACCAAGAGCTGTGGATTTGGAGAAGTGGACACCGATAACGCTCATTCCATGTGTAAGTACTGTGAGGTAGGGGGAGGGATGGTTTTATGTGAGGACCCGAGGCAGAAGGTCTCTCCTTGAGGCTGCCACATTTCCAGGGTGATAAATTTCAGTGACCCAAGGCTCTTTGCAGAAGGTTTGCAGGTAGGCTTTCCTTGCTCACACAATTCTCCCTAGCCTTTTAAGGTTGTGGGTTTTTTGCACTCATACTGTGCATCAAGGACTACTACTGGCTCAGGATATCAGAACTGACCCTGATTTTTAAGTGTGATTTAGTTTCAGGTATAAACTTTACAGGCAGTTACAAAATGAAAGCTCTCTGTTACAGAAAATGGTGTTGTTTTCTCTCTTTTCCTCAATTCCCTCCCCTGTAAACGAGGTCAGGAATGTTATGAAGCTAACATCATTAATGGTTGCAAAGTGTTTTGAGATCGCTGAATGGAAGGGCTTATATAAGCGGGAAAGTCTTATTAGGATAATTATAATTGCCAACTGTACTGGCACAATATAGATCACTTAATGAATTATTTGGCTTTTCCTTTCTCTCTCTCTCCCCCCCTCAGCTCCCCAAAGCAACATAAACAGACTGATTTTAATTGGCAACTTTCATTTCTAGCAAATGGATTTTTTACTGAAGTTCAAACTCAGCAGCAACGTTTAGAAAATGCAAGTTCATTTCAGATCAATTGGAATTTGCAGGGCCACGGTAAAGAGGAAATGCTCTTTGAACTAGAGAAGCACACACTGAACCTGCCTTTTGAATTATGAGCACTTCTCTCTCCATTACCTTGCAGTGTGTTCCCTGCAAGAGCTGTGCTCAGCTGTTGACAGATGCTTGTGACCAATATGATGAAGGTGAATTGATGACTTAGGGTGGTGACTAACATGTTATAGCTAATGGTCTCTGTGGAGGAAAAGAAATCCCCTTTGTAGTTTCATCTCCTACTGCTGTGATTTACTTTTTTCGTTTTGCCAGCATTTCACTTGTGTTGCTTTGAACATGTGATCTTCTGGAACTGACCCAGAGATGGGATGAGGAAACCAGCTCTTGCTGTTTTATTAGGACTTAAAGGACTATTGATAATCAGCCACCTTCCTTCCAGTAAGACTTTTTCTCTCAGCTGCAGGAACTACTCATGTCCCTCCCTGTGAGTGAGAAGTAGCCACTTAATGCTTTATAAAAATGGCTTAAGAAAGCTATTAAGATTTAGGAAATTATGATCTCCTTGTAGGTATTACTACCTTACAGTCAGTAATATCAACGCTTAAATCAGTAGGGGGTTACTTCTTGTTGAGCCCTGAAAATTGTATCTAATATGCAGTGTGGACCCATTTGGAAATGCAAAGTGTCGTGACTGCTGTAGAGCATATATGCCCTTTCTTTCCTTTCTTACTTCTTGTGGGTTCCTTAGAAGTGGTCCCAGAGGTTGTTTGCCCATAGATTGAAACACCAGGCATTTAATTTATACAATTGCCATAATAAGTAATGCAATACTTCATTATTATTACTGCTATACAATATTTAGCTGGAACTCGTACCTACAGATCTGTCCCTTTCTGCTATATGTTTTTCAAATATACAAGGAGTGAAATCTCCATCCTATAAAACAAATAATGTAGCACAAAAGGTTGTTCCCCAGCCTTTCAAAGTCACCTTCATTCCTGCCGTCAGCATGGGCAGAAAACAGCTCTTACAATACAGACCAGGGGCTCCTGAGTCCTAGTGTCGAGGAGGAAGTGCCTTTGTTCAGCTGTGAAACCAGGGAAGGATTGATTACTTGCTTAGCCGTCGCCTATCTAGGCTTAATGCTGAAGGGGCTGTGCAAGAAATCCTCAGTGAACAAGAGCAGCCCAGGGGACTGTGCAGCTCTACTCTGCCCATGTTTAGGTGCCAAGCTGAGAAACCCTCATGGAATACCACAAGGTGAGATGACGTGCAAATGGGCATATTTATGGCAATGTCAAAGGGTTGTGATGATAGTTTTTTACATCATGAGTGAGTGCTGTGGCATAGCCCTGTGGCACTGTGTTCAGCTGGGAGGAAGACGAGCCCCAGTCTGTATTTGCTGCTCCATCAGTATTTTGTTTTGCACAGTGCTGATGACCATACTACTTAGCAACAAAACAAAGCCAGAGCTACTACTAAGTTCAGCTTTCGAGAGTAGCTGAAGTTTTTCATGCACTATTTAGGATGTCGTGTTTACCTCTGGATAAATCACTGTGGACTGGATCATAAGTTTAAAACATGGGAGATATCAGATGTGTAAATAATGGTGTCTCAACATCTTTCTGAAGCAGCAAAATGGGCTGGGTTCTGCCCGTTCCCCTTCCCACCCCCCAACACGCTTGGTGGAGAGGACAGCTTACACTGTAGAGCTGCTGTCAGGTTTTTCCTAGGACAATATAAAAATTTAAATCTCACTGCCATCCTTACTAAAGATAATGGTGATTGTTACAGCCCCTGGAAGCCCTTAGATAAATGTACTATGTCCATATTGCCTGCCTTGAATCCAAAACGTTACAACAGGAATCACATCCCACGCGACTATCAGCTATAGTCTTGCTACAGCAGAGCCCTGTTGCATGTCTAATTAGCTTTGTATCTCACTTGTATATATGTGTGTGTGTCAAAAAACACTCTGACATTAAAGCCCCAGAACATCACCGGGTCTCTTGAGGGGATGCTGCCTCATCTCTGCTCTCTGTTGAGTCTCAGACTTCTCACCTTGTGCATAATACTCAGTGTAATGTTCCTGGTCCTGTTGGGCTTCACCCCTTGGCAGAGTCTAGCTGAACATTTCAGGTACAGCTATGGGGACTCTTGCTTTGTGTGCCTGTTTCTTCAGTTAGCTGTTGTGCCATCTAAGCCCAGGGCTGGGGAGATGCCACGCACTTCAGCATGCTGCTGTGCACCATGGCTCTGCAGTAAGCGCTAGTCGTAGTTTGGTGCTGTCCCAACAGCCTTATCTCCCTCTGGACCTCCTCAGCTCTGTACAGGTACATGCAACCACATGGCAGCCCTAGGAAGAGTTTGGGTGTCTTGAGATACCCAACCTGAGATGTCCTTGTTCTGGTCAACCATGCCAAAGAACAGGAGGAAAACTAAGACTAAAAACTCCAGTTCTGTTTGTGTCTCAGAGGTGTGGTCTCAGTGTGCACAATGTGGCTTTACCTCCACTAGGACAAGTAACAGCAACCAACTAAGCACCCGGCTTACTTCCTCAGGAGCTTCAGTCACTGCTTCATCTTCTGTTAGTAGTTAGCCTGTTTCCATACAGATTGAGAGGATCAAGGTGGGAAGCAAGCATCAATAGCAACACTGCGCTTGGCACAGGGAGCATGCCTTTGTGTGAGAAGTTGCTAGTTGTGGTGACAGCTCTTTCTTTCTCCTAGGGAAAGATTATTTTTAAAGGTCTTTCCCTTTAGTTAAAACATAAATTGTTAATATTGAAGGTACATTACAGTTTTTAGAAGTAGAGGAAAAAAATGCTTAGAATGGCCAGCAGTGACATTTTCCAGTGTAACCAGTGCCACTAGTCTCCGTGTTGAGCAAGTTTCCATTAAATGCTTCATCTCACACCACCTGATGGCTCAGCATTGTGGGGACCTGCATGGCGGAGCGGATTGCTGTGGTTACAGGCTCAGTGCTGTTCCTGGGGGCTCTGGGCACTGTGAGTGAGAACGAGGAGGCATTTGTATCATTTTGCGAACATGCTACCTTTTCTTGGCATGAAATATTCCCATGCCCTTAAAATACTTTTTTTTTTACACCACAGTTCTTTCACCGAGAACTCTAATGCTTTGAAAGGAAGACTTGATTTCTGCTGTTCTGTGGAGATAACGTGTTTATAGCATCCCTCCTCACCTCTTTCTTCCAGCTTTTGTGGCTTTTAAAGAAGCAATTGGACCAGGACTGTGCATCAGCTGTGGGTGAGAAGGGTGCTGGTGGGTGGCAGGTCCAGGCAGTCCTGCCTGCTGCTGGCCAGAGACTGCCCAGAGTAGCAGTGGGAAAAGCTCTCGACAAATAGTGAATATATCAGAAAATGGAAGAGAACTGAAATCACTTACTGGTTCAGTGGGGACCTGGCAAGCCCTAATAGCACCAAAAGGGGAAAGGAAAAGTTCTGAAATTTAAAATCTTTCTGATCTTTCCCTTTTTAGTTATTAATGTTAAAAAAATAGGAAATTCTCATCTAGTTCATTCCTGTGGTTTGCAAACAAAACCTGTTCGTTTTTTTGCTTTCCTTTGAAAAAAGCGTTTCTTTATTTAAATATTGACTTACTAATTTAAAAGGAGAAGAGGTTTAGAAAAAGGGTCAATAATCTGAAAATGAGTTGAAGGATTTTGTGTTCGACTGAATGGAGCATTTTACCCAAAATTACATTTTGAGGGTTATTTCTTTTTGTTGGCTGAAAGATATTTTTATTTAGACTGGAATAATTGTTTTGTTTCAGCATTACAAACTGCTGCAAATTCCAGAGAGACACAAGCAAGAGACTCCAATAATTGTTTATTAGCTATGGGCAGTGAAGCTAAGGGAATTAATTCTTGGACTTGGGATTTTTCCTGCTATTGTCCCATGCTTTGTGCGTTTTGGCTAATCTTTGCTTCTTGCTCCCTTGCATTAACCCCCCTTCTTTAAACATCCCTTTAATTGTGAATCTTGCAACAATTTTTTGTTTTCTCTGGGTGTGTTTGTTTTATTTTAATTGTTCCACCTACAAACTGTTGAAACTCTTCAGGTATCACCAAGAGAGGGAAACGTGGATCGGGACTGGGCCAGCAAGCGCTGCAGGCTCAGCTACGGTGTTCCTGAAGGCCCAGAAAACAGGAGACATGGGCTTTTAAAGTAAGAGAAATTATGATCAATAGGTGTATTGCCAGGACACTTAGATGCCAAAATTCACTTCAGGGCAGTATTATGCTGACTACTAGTGCAAGAAGTAATCCCCGCTGGGAACACCTCGTAGTCTAGTCAGGCAAGCTGGGATTAATAGGTAAAAGCAGCATATTCAACAGGTCTCACGTGAAGTTGCAGTACCAGGAGATGGAGGCGCTTGCTGGGAATTAGGGGGCTGTCGGCAGTGCGACGCTGACTGCAGGGACGCGAGTGTGTACCTGTGCCATCGGGAGGGATGGGGCACTGGGAAGGAGCTGTGGGAGATCCCTGCTGTCCTCACCAGTTGTGAGCAAAAAAAGCCAGAAGGCAGCGTGCCATTTCGTACAGTCAGCCTGCTGTTATCCTGATCTAGCATGACAAATTGCTGTTCCCAGAGTGGCAGCAGAGTAATCAGACTGTGACAAATGACTTAGAGCAATTTGTTTTCATTTTACTGAAAATTTCCGCAGTCTTAACAAAATGTTTCCCCCTGCCTCCTCGCTCCCACCACCTCCTTCTTGCTTTAATGGCATTTGCATGATGTTGAGAGAGGGACTTGGGCCTGACCCGTGGCCGCGAGGGCAGTGTGGCAGCTGGGAGATCGCGTTTCTGGGGACCCCGGGCTTTTCGCGGCTGGAAGCAGTTGCTGGAGGCAACGCACTGGCGGGTGTGAAGCTCTCCATCCATTAGCCATAGGGCTGTACATGTGCTTTTGCTGCTGTTTCTCACATGGGAGCTGAGCTACCTCTCACCTTTTGCAAGTTGGTTCCTGGTAAATGAAGGGTGTGTGGGAGCACGGGTTTCCCTCAGGGTCCAAAAAGGGTGTCTGTCAGTCTGGCACCTTTCCACAAGCACTAAAAATCAAGCACAGCACTATAGCAGTGATGTAGCTGGGAAAGGGGAGCTGTGACTACCTGAAGCACTGCCAGCCACGTCTGCCCCATGGGTGACAGGGCATGCCCATCCCTGTTCATGGCACAGCTGGATCTGTCTGCTTTAGCATGCTTGCAAAAGCCAAAGAATACAGAGAGAAGGGAAAAACTGCTAAAAATGAACCAACGCCAAAACCTGCTATTTCAACTGCTTAGTTAAAATAGCTGACTAGGAATTTGGGAGTGTTTGAGTCCCTGTCATGACGGTGTCTCCAGCTGGCCCTGAGATGGGAACCTCACTGCCTTTCCCTGCTCGAATATCAGCCCAGTCTTGCATGGGGCTTCTCAATACTGCAGTGCCACTACAAGATTAAAACTTGGGTGGATTCACCTGCTTGGCTTTCCTGGCAGAGAGATGAGAAATGGGTAAACTCTGCATGGCTTGTTTAGTAGAGCTCCACCCTGCCTTACCTCAGGGAAGTAGCCAGTGCTTTCCATGGGTTGCAGAAAAGGAAGACTGACACCTTGTGTAAAATAAAAGGGTAGTGGTACGCAGGGGTTGGAGCCAGGGGCTCTGTGGTGTGGGGAAGAGGCTGGGAGGGCAGGGGAGAGTTAGGCTGGTGGCAGGGGAGTCTGCTGCAATTGGCCTTTAGACATGGGTTATTGAGATGAATATTGAGAGTGCCCCACTCAATACCATTCTCCAAAATCATGCACCAGGATGGGTTTGGCGGCAGACCTGGCCAGGAGGCCTGTGCCATCCAGCTCTTTTTCAGTTCTGGATTCTTCCCTGACTGGTCTTTTCCAAAAATGCATCGCTGCCCAGGGCAGAGTACCTGGGCCTCTGCAGACGTGACACGTGCTGCTGCACTCCTTTGAACCCACACCAAAGCCAGAAAAAAATATTTCGGGCCTTCTGGGGTGCAAGCCTTGCTTCTGGACAAATGGTGGGCCTGGAGCGTTAGAGAGTGAAGTGATGGAGTCAAGGATTTTCTCCATCATGCTGCCTGTGGCTGCTACTTTTTTATATCTGCATGCAATTATTTAAAGATTATCTCAGTACAGGCTAGTGGGATGAAATGCTCAGGCCACTCTCATATGAGGGGTTGGGCATGACAGTCTATAATGCTCTCCTTTGACTCTGAGGTCTGCCTGTAGCCTTAAGGGTTTGATTTGGCAAGCTGCTGCATTAGGTGCTGGTACTACATCTTGCATCCTTGTGCTACTGCACAAATACTCAACAATGTGATGCAATTTACTACTGCATCCCCCATCCAGCCACCAGAGACATCCATCAAGGTCTGGGGAGCAGCCAGCCCAGCTCTCTTCTTGCACTTTGTCGCAGTGGCAGTTGTGTCTGAAAATAGCGTGGTGCCACTTAGAGAGCCTGGCAGTGTAATGGCTTTCCTTAAATGAAATTTCCACTCTGTTGGCAACTTTGCTCTTTGCAGAAGCCCTTGAAAATAGCACAGTGGTGTGTAACTAACTGATGCCCACTGGAACGTGTCCCTGGCCTTGGGTGGAACAAGCTTTCTGGTATATGCTCATACAACAAAATGACTTAAGTAAGACCATTATCACAACATGGTTTTCATAATGTATTAGCAAACATAATAAAGTGATGGAAAATTACTTGCACTAATCGGACATCCATAAATAGACTCAAATAGTATGTTTGACTCTCAATTGGAGTGAATAATTTATCAGCTGATTAAATCTGATCATTTTGTACAACCTGCTAGTAGTTTTCCAGTGCATGTTTTTACTGTCCATATATCTCCATTAGATTGACGGATTTGGGTGGTTCAGAATGGTAATAGTCAGGGAAATTCCATGTGTAAGTAAATAAAGTCGGATTTACAGCATTGGGGCACCACTCTCAGATAGCTAACAACAAAATGGGGTGCTGTTACATATTTAAATAATAACTGCTCTGTGTCTCACAGATGATTTCTTAATGCCTAGGGAGAAAGCAGAAAAGAACCCAAACCCTCAACTGCCAAATATAACCTTCCAGATATTGCAAGTAGGGCAGGAAAGCTGCCCAGAGCCGCCGCAGCACCTTCTGGGGTTGCTCAAGGAGAGCAGTGGGGTGCGATGGCAAGCGGAGGAGATCACAGCACTCGGTGTTTCAGTCCTGCTTTGTCAGGGGTGGTAAGTCCCAGTGGTGAACACCCTTCAGACACCACCTTTCTGTCTTCCGGCTCCTCTGTCCACACCTCCTCTCGCTCTACCTGCTCCCATCTGCACTTGCATGCTGTCTGCACCCGCATGGGGATTTTCTGAATGTTTTGGTGTTTGCTTTCCTACCTTGATGTTAAAAACTAGTTCTCTTTCGCTGTTTGGCTATGAGACATTTCCGTTGATAACACAGTAAAGTCTATATTTGGGTGCAGAATCGCACATGGCTGCAAAACTTCCAAAGAGATACAATTAAGAAGAAATTACAGTTGTGCATAAAACGAATATTAGATGGCCGCGGAGGTCTTAGGCAAAGTCTTCTGGGAAGTGCAGTATTACTGAAGGCCAAGCCTGAAAGCCTGTGCTCTGGCTTGCTCTGCAGTCACCTCGTCCTGTGCCACACAGACCTGAAGACGCTGCATCCCCACACCTTTGGAGGCTGGTGCAGGATGCCGATGCTGCTCCGGTGCCCTACAGGAGGCAGTCCAGAGCTGGCATCGCACCCTGGCCAGGTTGGTGCCAGGAGCTGGGCCACCTCAGGGCCAGCAAGGGGAGATGGATTCCCTAATCCTCCAATATGTGCAGCTCTCATTTAATCTGTGGCAATCAGAGGGTGGTCAGTCGAAAAGGGTGATGATGAAACTTAATTGCTTTTTACTCTGCAAACAGGATAGGTGTATAGAAATGCAAATACAGAGACTCTCTGGATTTGTTTGGCTTCTTCTTTTGCACTAAGGGAACATGCCAACAACCTGTCATGAATGGAGGAGCACCGTTTTCCGTGCTTAGCGTGATAGTCCCAATTCTGCTCTCTTTTGAGAACCGTAGCAGTGAAACTCCTGCTGACTTCCCTACAAGGAAAAGGAGGAACTTGGCATCAGATAATTTTCAGGGTTCCTTAGCAGTAATTTAAAGGAATTAAAATGAAAAGCACCAAGGGGATGAACCAGTCAGCCAGGGAGCATTCGTAGGGCTAGCTGTGTGTGAAGCAGGCGTAATAACTGTTGCCTTTTCCCTTCAAATTTGTAGCTGAAGTATCCCTATTATCCCCAAAGGCCATCAGTTCAGTTCCTGACTAAGGAAGGAGAATTGAGAGAAAGAGAACAGATTTTCAGTACCGGGTCAATACTTTGGGCAGATAGAGGTGCAAGTATAGAATAAGTATAAAAAATTACTATATATCAGCATATAAAAGTAATAATATGAAATACATACCTTTGGCAAGTCAATAAAGTTAGCGTTAGTGTTGTTACTTTGTACTGGAAATATTTTCTGTGTCTGTCTCAGAGTGGTGACAGGTTAGGACCTATAATTAGCAACATTTTATAGGAAAAAAATGCATTTTTTTCTGTATTAAACTGCTGCAAAACTAGATCCCAGCGTGGATTGGCAGAGAGCAGTGAAACCTGGAGAGCGCCTAGGAAGATATAGTGTTTTTTTGAAAGGAGAGAGGGTCTACATACAGCAGGAACACAATCATCGTTTTTCACTCAATGACAGTGTTGCTTGTTATTTAGAAAACTAAAGCAGTTTCTCTAACATTTCCTCTTGTCACTCTTCAGGCCAGCCTGGGCTCAGCACGGCATGGGTGAAGGATGTGGCCCAACAAGGAAAGAATGGCCAAAGCTTTGGATTTGGCAGAGCTTTCTACTGCTTGCATTTCTTGAGCTCAGTCCTGGCCCCAGCGTGTCTGTGGGAGTACTGCTGCTGCCTTCAGTGGGACTAGCTGCTGTCCAAGCCTCTGGATAATTAGCACTGATGGCAGCATTATTTTTCTCAGATACGCTCAGCCAAATAACACTGTTGTGCGGCTCTGGGCTGGCAAGCTGGGAAATGCCAGGAGTGTCATTCAGAGGCTGGAGCTGTGTCTTGCCTTTTACCAGCCCTCGCACAAGAAGAATTTGCGTAAACCCAGATTCACCAGTTCAGGTCTTCTGGGAAGGCACAGAAATGCTGATCCACAGCAGTTTCTGTTCTAGCTTCTTCAGGTCTGTTTGCACTAATGAAGCTGGTGATGATGTTAGCCCCAGCACACACCTCTGTGTCTTGTAGCGCTGGCCATGATTACTGTGATACAAGGACTGGTTCTTCCAAAATGTCTTTCTCAGCTTGGACTGGACAGTGTGGTTCATCTCTTCCCTCTCCCTTGGGGATAAAAACCAAGTTATTCTTGTACAACTTGTTAAATGGAATGGTGTATGTGGTATGCGCCAAGCTTGTCTTGAAGGATGGCATCAAAATTCAGGATTCGGATTCACAAAATCCAACATTTTCTTTGCATCATTAAATATCAGTCTTGAGGATGCTTCCTGGGTTTTGTTGTTTATGCATTGCTAAGGTGACGTTTGACACTTCAAGTAGGAAAGACAAATTGCAGTGTTTGGCAAATCTGCTAAATGTTCATCAGTTAGTGATAAGAAATTGATGTTCAGGTATTTGGGTAATATCCAAAGCAAACAGATAGGGTCAAATCCTTTACCCATCTGCATCAGCATCCCTCTGTTGACTTAAGTGGGGTTAAGACCATTTACCAGCTACGTACCTCAAAAGAGTACTTATTTCCTGGTGCATTAGCAGCAAGACCAGAGTCTAGGAGAGTTATTTAGCTGTGAATATGCAGTATGTTCAGTGCTGATTCCCTGCAGGCTCCCTTGTGTGTGCAGGCAGAGCTCACTGCTTGATTGCTCGCTTGCTCACGGTCAGCCTGCTCTCCCTTTTGGACCTGGCGTGCGTTTCAGCATTTGTTGTTTGCTGTGTGCTTTTCTGTTTCAAGCCTAACATGGCCACCAATGATTTTATGTGCCCCTTCTCTTCCTACCCCAAATAAGGAGACCAGGGCCACCTTAATCAACAGTGTTTCATTGTCGTAATTTTGAAAACTGAGTAGCTGGCAATAAAGCAACAGCACCTTCTGATACCATTTTGTATGACACCATTTGCAACTGGGAGGGAAGATGGTGATGTAAGGGAAAATGCTAGGTTTTACTTTTCTGCATCACCTCACCCAAGGAAGATAGAAACTCAAGGAAAATGTTGCAAAATGTTGCTCTACAGCCCTAGAGCATAAAACCTGAGCCATTTAGCAAGGCCAAAGTAACAAACTCTCAGGACTGAGACAGAGGAGGCGGAGGAAGGTGCAACCTGTCTCTGCTCCCCAAGGCTGTCTGGGGATTGTAGAGAGGTGGACCAGGGAACGGGGATATGGAAGAACATGTCTCATCCCAGTTACACCCCGGTTATCTCTGACCAGAGAGCTGCAGCAGTACACAAATGTGTTTGTTCCAGGGGCAAAAAGAAAAGCTACATTTTCAGAGAGCAGCATCAGTGCTTTTTTTCCAGTGTTTGCTACGGCAGGACTCTGGCCTGCCTCTGATATAGTAACAGCTGGAAAAGGAGATTGATGTTTATTTTCATTCATGACCTAAGGCTTAAACTGTCTTCTTCAGCCTTGTACATTTGTCCAGTATATGATCTACACCCTGATCCCTCCAGTGACCTGTTGATGCCACATTGTCTTTAGCGCAGTGTTGCCATCTTTTAACATTGCTCTAAGGTTCATGGCTGCATGAAGTAGGGATTGGGGGATCACAGGAAAGCCTGATTTACAAAAACTGAAACAATATATTACTGGAGAGCTTTGCAGGTAATCCTGGTAATGATCAAGTCTGTGAGTTTGCTGTTTGAACCCTTACCCACCGAGATGTTTGAGTATTCCCAGCAGGGAGAAGGAGCGGCTGGGTATGCAGTCAGGGTTTTGTGTCTCCTAAAGATTCATGAACAAACCAACCATCAAATCCAGAGGAGTATAAATAACACTGGAAAATCCAGACAGATATTTACCTTCATTCCCTCCAAAGTGAGGAGGACGGACTGTGTGAAATTCCATCTGAAAGAAAAAAAACCTTCATTTTTACTATTTATTACAATAAAACTGAAAGCAGCCCACATTGTCTTTGAAATGGGAAGCATGACACAGTCAGTATTACATTTTTCTTTCTGGATGCAAGAAAATGACCTTCATAGCTCACTTGAGGCTTTGTCTCTTTAGAGTTATGGGCCATTCCCTTGTTAGTGGTAATAAACTGCATTATATTCCACTTCACACTGATGGGGTTTTTCTACATAATGCCAGGGAACTTAAAAAAAAAAAAGGAAAGAAAAAAGGTCAGTGAGTTTCAAAATGTGCTTTATTAAAAAGGACATAAAAGGGAAAGAGCTCGTATCACTTCTCAAATGGTATGTGTTGTATTAATAAGCCATTATGTTTTAAACACTGTTTGTAAGTGTTGTGCACATGTAGTTTGGGATGTTATTATACCGTACAGGAGGGTACCAGATGTTCAGCACACAGCATGGACTGGGACAAAAATCAGAGGGAGCCATGGAGAGGGTGGCTCCTCCACTGCTGAGCATGGACAAAGAGCTTCACCTTGCCCATCTGAGTCAATGGCAGGTCCCAACACCTCAAGCCCTCCCAGATTTTTGGCTCTGTTTTTAAATAACCCTACCTGAATAACAGAGACCAGGACACTGTGTTAGTGCAAGTCAAAAACCCCATTGATGTTGATGCTGTGCCTTTAAATAATGCTCAGAAACCCCCTTATCTCCCCTCTGCACTTTTGGCCTCCTGACAGGCCTGTAATTAGCACAGATTTTTCACATTCGTGGATAGATTGGAAATTTGGAAGCACTTAATGAAAAAGGTCAGTTACCTTGACCAGGCTGAAATTGCAGTTAGAGGACATTTGCTTGCTCCCAAGGCTGGCAGCATACAAATACATGGATATTAACATACTGCACACAAAAATGCAAACACCATGTGTAATGTTTGGAAGGATAGGACCTTGCATTCAGTGTGACTCCAGCCCCGAGGGCTTTCTCATGTTTTGGGGGCATTCCCTCCTAGACTTACTAAGGCAGGGCTCGCACACAATCCCTGTGTCTAGAGCTGGATTAGGACATGACTCCAGTTCCAGATTAACTACTAATCCAGATTACCACCCTCCCATATGAATTGAGCCAAAGACTAGGTCCAAGCCACGTATTTCTTTCATGGTAGGTCCAGCGCCTCACCCACCTCAGCTATTGCATTTGGTGGTGGTGCCAAAGCCTGTGTTTCCAATAGGTTTTTGTCTTGGGGAGCTAGTTTTGATAGGAAACTAGGTGGTGTTTTGGTTTGGGGACAGGACCGGGGCCTTAAAGGTCACTGACTGTTTAGGTTTTATATTCCTGAAACAAGGAAGTGCAGGGAACACCCCACCTGCAATCTTGTGGGCTTTGGGGTGAATTCAAAAAATAACATGAATAAAATAACACCCTCTGCATACAGGAAGGGAGTGCCCCTGCAGCAAGGGACTCGCTGGTTTGCTCCCATGGCATCTTCTGTGATGCCTCCTGTTCGATATTTGTTGGCTGGAGGATGACAGCGGAGGTCAGAGGCGGCTGCCTCCAAAACCTTACATACAAGCTGGGAAGCAATTAAAGGAGTCCTGTGGAAACAGAAAAAGATATGTGAAGTATAATATGATTTCCTGTCTCTCCCTGTAGTTCATGAGTTTAATGCAGATTTCTAAGACACTGGGTAATAAGTGCATAGTGCATTTTTATTTATCTCTTTTAATCTCTCAGACTATGATAAATTATGACAAAAGTAAAATAAGAAACTCACACAGCAAATCCTCCAAACAACTGTTAAGTTAGGAAAGCTCAGATCCTTTCGTTTCTGGATCTCTTAGGCGCAGTTAATACATAATGGGAGAAGAAAGTCCCTGGTAATAATTACACAGTTTGAATTGAAGCTTATGATCGGTAGCAGCAAGGATTCTTACAATAATGTGCAAAGCAACAAGTCCTATACTCATAAAAAAAACCTCGTGCCTTTTAAACATTTATTTTTACTGTGTGTTTAATACTAAAAGTGATTATAGCACATTGCTCTTCACCTTAATTGTTTGGTAAATGTCATACTGTAAAAGCAAATCCCTCTCTTGCACTTACAGAGTACCATGACATTCTCATGCTGCCAAGAAGCCCCTGCAAGATGCTTATGAGAGCACCCTCCCCGTAGCACAGTCTGTGAGCGTTTCATAAACCTTTCCACACCGAGCATCCCTTGGAGATGAAGAAATTATTTTATTCCTACTCCTTTACACCTGGAGAACTGAAGTATAGAAAAAGCCCCAGATCCCCTATGGCACTCAGATGCATAAATCCCCCTGTGACTTAGTTCTAAGTTCATCCCACCTGACTTTCAGGGTGTGGCTGACAGGAGGGTTGTGCTGGAAGTTTAGTTACTCTTAAAAATCAGTCTTCAGCCACCAGAGCACGTTGTTGCTTCTCCTTCCATCTCTCTGCAGCCCTAAAGCTGGCTGGCCCACCAAGTGCAGAGCTGGATCTTCAGCAATGCATGGCCAGATTTCCAAAAGACATCAGCGCCAATTATTTGAACATCTGGCACCATTTGGCTCTAGTGTTTGTTTGGTTTTGTTTTTAAAAGAAACTGGGCCCTAGCACGTGCACCATGTGTTCATTAGCATGGAAGAAAGACAAGTGTGGTGAGCTACTCTTGCCTAGGAGTAAAGCGGAGCAGAGTAAGACTTGCAGCTCAGCACAGCCAGAGCTGTTGGGGCAGAACTGGTGCCTCTGTGATAAGCTGGGTGGACAAGGCAGGGACAGTTGGGTCTTCTCCAGGACTGGTTTCTCCTCTGACTGCCCATGAAGGTGCCAGTGGTGAGACTGCAGTGATATGGCTAGACCACCACTAGAAAAGGAAATTCAGGACCTTCAAACTTGTTGCATGTGTGAAAGTTAGTGTCTGGCTGCTGGTGCTCTTCGCTGTTGTTTGCTGGTTGTCATTTACAGAATAGAGCAAATAGAGCTATCGGCATCTCAGGAGACGCCTGATGCCTTGCAAGATCAGGTTCTGGGAATAAGGAATCTACTTTATATCAAAATGACTGTCACCTGCACTCTCTGCTCCACTAACTGGATTTATTGTAAGGCTGCATCAAACAAATGGAGTCATAAGCTGCACTGTCCCCAGGGCAACTGGATGAATTAAAATACCCAAGACAATGACGAATGCTGCCAAAGGGTGTTGATATTGGGTTGCTGGACCTGTGGTCTCTGGAAGAGCCCAAGAAACAGTCTTGTCGTAGGGAGACTCCAGAGTTATCATTCTCAGCAACAGAGGGGAACTGGGTTCCTGTTTCCTCCGCCTTTGCTATCAAAGGGGCAGCCAGGCTCTGCGATAAAGGATGCTGACTCTCCACATTTTTGCAAATGAAAAGCTTCATATCTTCAAATTTAGCTTTCACAGGTCTCATCACCTCCTTCCCTCCATTGCTCCAAAATTCAGCTAAATAAAATATAGATCAAAACATGCAGCAAAATATTGTGGGCCCTATGCAATATCTGCTGAAATCAGCAGTGACAAAACTCCTTGTCATTTCAATGACATGAGATCAGGCATAGTGTTACACATTTTGGCTGTGCATTGTTATCATATTCTTGGTGTGCATCCATGCACATGCATTTTATGTTACATATGCTTATACAGGTATGTACACTTAGGAGAGATGAGCGCCTGTTTATCTACAGGCAGCAAATATGTGTATGTTCACATGTATATGCCTCTGTGTGTGTGCTGCTAACATATGTTTAAGCTGGCATAAGGCCAGGACTGTGTGTCTTTCTAAAGCGTGTATCGCCATATGTGTACGTAAAAAGCTAGTCTGCTTTCAAATTGCAGAAGCCAGTTCTAGATGTAAGCTGCAATGGAGACCTTTGATTTATAAGATCTTCTCTCTTGGTGGCTCTTTGTGTAGGATATCCGTATGATGCAAAATCTGAAATTTGTGATGGATCGTTATCTGCTGAGCCGCAAGGAGAAAGCTCTGCATGTAACCACGTCAGGTACAAGCTCCTTGTACGATGCCATTTTACTTTACAGGTGGGCAGCCATCTGAGGGGAAACTTTAATTTGAGAGAGTCTGTACTTAACAGCAGCAGTCCAGAGCCCTGCCATGTCCTTTCCATCAACCCCTTTTGTTCCTTTCTAAAAAAAATGATTGGGAGGCCCTTCACAGGGAAGGAGAAGTCAAGGAGGGTAACAGTATATCTGCTAGTGGCAGCAATGGGCCCAGCTCTTGGCTGACTGCAGCCTTGTGCTGACGGCCCGGCAAATGATCCCCTGCCAGGAAACATGACAAAGGAGAGGGTTTTTGGCAATGCCACCCTCGGGCATTCAGATCCCATGGAGGAACTGTGACCCTGGGGAAGGCCAAGAGTGGGCTCTCTGCTTGGGGGAGGAGCAGGGGTTACGCATGGGCCCTGTCGCTCAGAGGATGACTCAAAATCAGAGCAAGGTGGGCAGTGCATCTGTTCATACCCAGAAAAAAATCCATCCATTGCACCTATGTCAGCTGTACCGAATCGGTCACGCAGCCGCCGCAGCCACCCGGGGCTGCATGCTCATACACAGAAATTATACAGCCCTATCTCCAGCAACCCCCTTCTCACCTGGTGCGCATCTTCCCTTTCCCCAGCCCCATCCTCCCCTGCATATTTCTGTCTCCAAAGAAATCACTAAGGGAGAGATACACATTTCTTTTCAGCATCATGCTGACCCCCTTTCTCCTCCCCCCAAGCCGTGAAATTAATTAAATGATGTCACGCTTGATTTTATCTGATTTGGAAGCAATTCATCACCCTTTTGCTGGTTCTATTAGTCCAGGCGATCAGCACATTAATTCATTTGTGAGACTAAGCTCAAGGGTAATTACAGTGAGGAAGCTTAATGCATAAACGTGTTAATGTCTGTAATCAGAACTATTTTCTCAGTGCGGAACAATTGTTAGACAATTACACTCGGATATGATTGCCCTGGTAGGCAACAGACGCTGTGTCAAGAGGGGAATAGCAGAATCTTGTTTTGCAAGTAGTGTATTATCAGCAAATTCAACTCTTTGCGATCTCTCTTTTTCTGGATTCTGCGCAACTCGCCCCTTCCTCAGGTTTTGCATTATTAATTAAGTTGAAAAGTCATCTCTCTCTCTTTTTCAGGCTGGGTAATGTGGGGCACAGAGGAAAATAGACTCGTCTGCTTTTTTCTGACATCAATGTCAGAGGCTTTTGCTTCTGGTGTCCTGGTTTATGTCCATGGAGAGAAATCATGAATTTAATAGGTGGCCCTTTGCTTCCCAGTAGACCCAATTTTTTTTTTCCATCCAACAATCAGTGCTTTCCAGTCAAAAGATGTCGAGGACCAGATGGACTTTAGGATTGGGATTCTCCCTCTTTTGCCCATCTGGAGGACTCTTTGTTGACCTCACGGTGGGGAAGTGTCCTGCTAGGATGATTCTGGACTTACTTTAAAGGAAAAGTAGCTGTTGATTGAGGGACCCATATGGGCACAGTGGGACCACACAAGCATAGCAAGGGGGCACAAAATCTTTCTGGGCAAGTTCATTTCCTCTTGCTCTCTCCTCTTCTGACTGAGCTGTCAGTGCCCTTGTCCGACCAGAAAGCTTCTAGTTTTATGTCAGGTATCCTAAATGTGTCTATTTTCTTCATGCCTAGCTCCAGAAGGACGTGAGGAAATTTACAGCTAAATGTACGAAGTTCGGCTTTTAATAAAAAGGCACTTGCCCACAGAGTGTAAGGAAATACCCCTTCTGTGCGATCACCCTGCTTAACGCTTAGCAATAGCCCCGCATACGCTGCACAGCATGTACGATATACAGCAGTGACGTCTGCTAATACACGGTCACGTGGGCTGAGCAGGCACACTGCAGACTGCATGGATGCTGTGTTGCAAAGGGGTTTCAGGGAAAGATACAGCTCTGGCTTCTGCCTGCGCAGGGTGGGCTGTGGTAGAAACCAGTGTTGCTCGGCCATACAGAGGCTGTTGCCTCCATGCAGCAGCAAAGGGACGGGGGCACGGCTAGGCGTAAGGATCAGGAGTGTAAGCAGTGAGCACGATGCTACGGGAAGAGCAATCATGCCCACAGCGTGGACCAAGAGAAGATAGGGGCACCCCAACGCCTGCAACCCAGTGAGCTGGTTCAGAGCAATTCAGCCTTATGGGATGGCTGATCCCTGCCCGCCTTACCCTTCCTCCAGCTGGTGTGTGGCATTTGCAGGCAGGGTTTGTTCAGCCTCTTCCCTCCAGATACATAAGCCCTCTCAAAGTGAGGATGAATTTGCTGCAGTCTCTGTGAGCTGGATGGTGCGTCTGGGCAGAGGGATGGCCGGGAACCCCACAGTCATTCCTCTTCCTCCCTGGGTGGCCACAGTGACCTCTGCTGTCGCCGAGCGAGTCCAAGCACTTGTGCTTTTCAGCTGTGGAGAGATTTTATTCCAGCTCAACCTGGAGGTCCTCCAATGCGCAAGGCACTGTACCTTGCAGAAATTCTCATTTGGGGTAATGTCCCATATACTGCTAGTCTTGAAAAATGCATTTCTTGGTATTTGAAGAAAAGCCTCTAGCTGTGCTGGATAGGCAGCATCCTCAGAGGCCCCTGTGTTAGTCCTCAGCAGCAATCCCAGCCTCCTGCCACAGATGAGGCAGGGGAGGAAATGAGTTTACAATTATGTGTTTTGCAGACACAGTGAAGCTTGTGCCAGTGACGACCACAAGAAGAGCTGTCTGCTCAGATGGTTTCAGAAGGCTGTCTACATCCAGAGCAAAGTAAGAATAAATCTAAAGTTTCTGTGGTCATTAGTGGTATAGATGAAGAACAAATGATTTCTTTTCCTCAAGAGAGTAATCCTCTCTGGTCTCCAGCTGGACTTGCAAAGGGGCTGTGGCAGTGACCTTCTCCTGTCTCCACATTTGATTCAGCAGGACTAGTATTAGCACCTCCCTGCTTTCTCCAAAACCTAGGATACAACAAAACCCTGCTGGGGTGCCCCAATGAGTCTAAGCCCTCTCTTAACAGCGCAAGAGAAGGGAGGCTCTGCAGGTGGGAAAGACAACATGGCCTGGGCAATTGCAAACCAAGCGTTGTCACAGCCACTGACTTGCATCTGCGCGACCCTTCACCTGTTTAGGCTTGTTCCTACTCGTCTTTGGGTTGGTTCACTTGGGAGCTTCCCAGGAGAGAAAAACCAGCATGTGCCAAGGGTTTCATATGGTGCCCAGCATGCCAGCAAGAGCAGCTTCATGGGGGTGGGGTGGGAAACCTGCCCAAAGGGCTATGAGGGCTGCCTCTGCCAAGGGGAGCGGTTAGGGCTGCGGCAGGCTACATGGAGACAAGACAGGCAATTTCTCCTGCTGAGGCAGCCCCGGGGCATGGCAATGTCTGGGTTTGCTGTCTGTCATCCCAATGCGGTCTTCCAAGGTCTCACTGCAGGTTTGCCAAGGAGCGTGGCACGGCAGGCGGATTTTGACAAAATGGTGTGAAAACCAACAAGATATCTCCACTGTTGAATGAGTTAAAAAATAATGAAATTCAGGGCAATCTCACATCTGTTCTCACCCAGCTATTGGGTCTGACAATAGAGAATGTAAGCACAATAGGATGTTATGTGAAAAGGTCTGAATTTTGCTTTGTTTCTTCTCCTTTATGCTGGAATACCTTCTTAGCAGTGTAGAAAACCCATTTCTCACCCTTTCGCGTTCTCCTGGCAGATCTTTGAATATTAATGCTGTCACTGGCTTCCAGAAGTTGAAGCGATCTGTCCTGGGTTGATGAGGGTTGTAGGACACGACTGATGTTCCTCTGCCTCCCCCTCTCCTGCGCAGGCAGCAGGCAAAGCCCTGGGGCTGCAGTGGCATATTGTGCTGCAATACGGGGTGCTCACCTGCTCGGCAGGGACTCTGGTCTGGGAATCAGGAGGTCATGATTTATTTGGTGGCTCTGGCACTGGCTTGCCAGGGAAGCTTAAGCAAGGCATCTCCTCCTATCTTTTGTCTGCCTCATGATTTTAAGTCAAAGTCCCTCCAGTCCTTGCTCTGCTGATGAGGTTGAAAGCACGTTAACTCTGTTATTCAGAAAGGCACTGAAGCCTGGGATGGCTGAGCCCATTATACCATCCAAGGCATCCAAATTTTCCCTCTGCTGTCCAAGTTGCAAGGAGCAGCAGGAGACATAGCCTGTCCGTTGTGTTATGGATGCTACTCCTCCAAATTAGTCCCCAGTTACTGTAGATATCATTTGAAACTATGATATTCAAACAATAGCTTCTAAAATATTCACCTACTCCTCCTCTTTTTGTCTTTATTAAGAGCTGTAGAATATTTCTAATGTGACAGGAAACATGCTCCATTGTTTCTCCACTATATTTGACTGAAATGAAGCTGCTTCCCTGCACAAAGGTACCCACCTCTGAATAGTTCGCTATTCTGAGCCCTGTTAAATTTGGAGTCTAACTTATTTTAACTATTGCAGTCTCAGAGAGCCACCTTGTAAAGTTTTTCCACACCATTAAAGCTCAATGGGGTTTTACCCCATTTACCAACAGAGACCCAGAAGAATATGTGGGTTCCAATGAAATAAACAAAATACAATCAATCAGTTGAATCAATTAGGAGATTAATTTCTCCATCCTCTCTCCCACATTTGAGGGCTGGGTGCTTTGAGATCCTCTCTGCCCACCAGAATGCAGTCTCCTTAGCCATGGGTGATGGGATAACAGATGTAGTAAGAAGAAAAAATTAAATTGCCCAAGAGATCCCAGACCCGGGGATCAGATCCCACTGCTCCCAGCGAAGTCCAGTGAAGCCTGCCAAGCTCTGCTGTGCCCAGTGAGGCTGGCCGCAGGGCTGGGGTGCAAGGCTTGTGCCGCAGCTCATGCACCAGCATCCCCCCACAGAGAGGGATGTCTCCCCATGCATCACTGGAGCAGTGCTGTGCAAATAAATGCTCTTGGACCTCTCCATCCCATCTGCAGTGTTAAGGGACAATGAAGAGCCTAATGCTCTTCCCACAGACATGCCAGTCAGGGAGGCAATGGACAGGTAAAAGCCAAGCTGCTATGTGGGTACAGGTGACCTGGAGCAGCGAGTTTTCGCTGAGAACAAACTGGTGCATATCACCATGAGTCGAGAGGTGAAAACTTGCTGTTGGCATTACCACCCTGGTTGAGATGAAGGGGGTAGAGGCAGACCTTCACAGCGCCTGGGGTATTGCAGCTTCACAGCCTCAGGTGTTTCAGCCTCTGTGCTGCAAAGCAAATAGCTGCCTGTATCGATTTACATTGCAAATGTACAGCTATAAGCCACCTGCAAACTTCTTTGTGAATTTGTCTGACTGCAAAACCCATCAGAAGAATGAAACTCCTTGCTCACAGATTTCGGTTTCTTTGCCCCTGGTTATGGCTTACAGAACCAAAGAAAACAGCCTTTTATGATGCAGGAACAGTAAAGTTACTAAGACTGAATTATTTTTCCTTGTCACACAGCTGCGAGTGCTGGAGGACTCTGCCGACATCAGTACAGAAACACCGCTGGGCTAAAAATAGCTGGAGATCACAGGGCTGTGGGGAGAGGAGTGGCAGTGCTCAGCAGGATGCCGGAGGTCTCCTCCAGCCAAAATGATCCATTGCTCCTGGCCTCACTGGTATGCACAGCTTTGCAGTCACTGAAGCTGCCTTAATACGTCTGTCCACGTACCGTTCGGTGTGACATATCGATGTGTCTGCCTGCACCTGCGCCCTGTTCCCTAAAGTCAGTGATCAAACGTGGGTGCGTTGGTGTGGGCAAGCCAGGGCTTGCCAGGGTTAGCTCATAGTTCTCCCGCTGCCCTTGAGGACTTGGGCGCCAACTCAGGCCATGGTAACTGTGCTGTGGACCAGCGCTGGAAAATTACTCAGTTGTTACTCCTACCTTCCATGCATGATCATTTCCCGCCTCGTGGTTATAAATACATTCAATCAAAATGAGCATGTTTTACTCTTCTCTGTAAACAATGCAAATGCAATGCAAATGTCTCACTGCTGCTCGGTATTTCTGCATAATCTTGCAATCCTGCACAGAGCAGATAAAACAGTGGAGAAAGAAAGTTCTTACCTCATTGCTCTCTTCTGGCCAAGACAATACATGTAATGGCAGGACACACAATCTGTCTGCCCCAGATACGCAAACATTTCATGTCTAAGTCTGGCTAATATCACCTCTGCTGGGGTCCTAGGAGGCTTTGTGGTCCCCCGTTCCTGCCACAACTCCTGGTTCCTGGTTGGAAGCCATCATCGCCCCATCAAACACTCTCATTTTAGCAAATCAGCAAATTCAGAGAAGAAAATATTTCTTGAACAATTTCTCCTTTCCTGCTGCCCTGCTCTTGCCTCAGGTCATACGGGCCACATATTGCATAGCATGACAGTGTTTCGGCAGATGGCTTTGCTCGTGGGCTGGTGCCCACATGTGTGTATGTGTGTGCATCCATTTGCTCAGGCCCTCCCAAAATGCCTTGTTCAGCTAAAAGTGAATCACTCTGCTGCTGGGTGGCTGTAGTGTAAGTGCAAACTTGCAGGAGAGAGGAAGCACCCTGACAGAGGCAGGCTGGGGGGTTTCTGCTGGGTTTCTCCAGACTGTTGGGGCAGCACATTTATAAATGATGTTTTATAGACAACAGTGCAGGTGGGGTGGCCTTTGGGTAAGACTGACATCGCTATTCAGCATTAAGTCATCTTACATATGTATTCATTAACTGTAGTTTGTTTTCCTTGGTTTGGCAGGATCTGGGGGTGCCCCAACTCCTTTGAGACATAAAGCAATGAGGTGGCATTCAGTGGAGCTATCAACTGGGGAGCCCAAACCTGCCATCTGCTGTGGTAGAAAGTAACAGAAGGAAACAACCCACCTGTGGAAAGCTGCCCCCGTACGTAGCAAAGGAGGAGCGAAGGGCAGGTCATTCCCATCCCCAGGTACTGCTTTGTGCACCTCAGAGCCAAGGGTGCGCAGGATGGCTCCCTGCTGACCAATGTGGTGGTTGAGTAGTTGGGCCAATTGCTGGCAAGCAGGATTTTGCTGGAGCTGTGTCTGTGTTTGCTTTCCCGGTTGCCTTCCCTGTGCCGTGCTGAAGTGTGCAATGCCTTCAGCCATGGTTCAGCTGCCAAGGAAAGTGGGGGGAGTCCTGCAGTCCCCAGCCCCAACTGAACCAGCAAGGTCAGAAGGAGAGAGGCAGAGAAACAGAGAAAGACACAGGTGCCAAAGCAGCAGGTCACAAAAGACATCAGTTTTCGCTTTTCATGCAGTACAGTCATTTCTTCATCCCTCCTGCCCTTCCCTGCTCCCATCCCCTCCCCAGTGCTGGTCCCTGCCTTGCCAGGAGCACACTCTGGTACAAAGGTCTGAAGAATCAGGACCATTTCTGTTCTGTGGGAACAAAAAGTTTCCTTTGTTGTAATTCCTCTGTTCAGCTCTGTACAAGGCCCTCACATGGGGCACAGCAACATGCACCCTGTGTGACAGGGACAAAAGCGGATTACTGTGGGGATGGCTGAAAGGAAACCATGACTCGTTCCCTTGTTGCTACAGTCTTGTTGACTTGCCGGTGCTTTGCAGGAAGCAATTCATGCAGATTTTCTTTGCATAATAATAGTAAAGGCTTTTCTTGGTGGTAAAAAAGCAGGGGGGAGGATTTATCACAGGGACAAACACAGCCTTGCCAGAAACAGTTTATACTGTTTATGCAAAATTAAATGATCACATTCTGCTTCCCAAATGGTCTCTCAGTGTCATGGCCCTGATTCAGCATGGGTGGAGAGGGTGACGTGAAGGGCCGGGGGCTCAAAGGCTGTGTTAAACTTATTTCACTGCTGGTCCATGACAGGAGAGTGCAGCAGAGAGAGAACACAGCAGCTGGGCTTTGCTAAGACCAGCCTGCTATGCATCTTGACTTGGTGTTGGTGTTTGTTTTTTTTTTTTTTAACTTTTTTCATGTATTTGGAAAAAAGTAGGCCTGTGTTAAAGGTCATGATCAACACACACTTGACACCTCTTGGACTTCTGCAGCCCGCTCCTGCTATCTGTGTCTCAGCGTGCTGTCCTGGTGCCTCTGCGGCCACTCTGGTGGCCTCCAGCATCACCTACTTGGGGGGTGTGTGTAGGAATAGAAACACCCACTTCTACAGGTGTTTTTTTTTCTGGTAAGGAAAGGAGGCTTTTGCAGTTGTGCTGGCTGTTTGTCAGCCATCCTTCTGGAGAGGTGAGCAGGCATGACAGGTTGGGGCCACGGAGTGGGTGTTCCTTCTTTTGGAGGTGCCAGTTGTCCCCTTGAACAAGGACTTAGCAGGGCTTCAATGGTCGGGGTTAAAGCTAGCAATGCCCTGCACTGGTGTATGCTACCACCTTGCAAAAGTAAGGGAGAAGATGGGTTTCAGTGGCAGGTTGCAGACAGCTTGGAAACAGTTTTCTAAGTATAATCATTTTATAATCATTTAGTCTCTTTTTTTTTTTTTTATTTTTTTTTTTAAATAGTGACATGTAAAGACTCATGCTGGCTCCCTGAGTTGGGCTGCAGGCGTGGCGGAGGACTTCACGCAGCTGTCCGTTCCCAGCAGTGTCATCTCTTGGAGGATGTGGAAGCTCCCTGTGGTCCCAGGGGCTCTTCCAGGGGCAAATTGCTCTCACAGGCATTCATGACTCTGCCCACACAATTTGTCTTTATCTCCCCTGTCCCCCATCACGTCATAAACCCCATCTCCCATGTCATTTTTCTCTGTGGCTGCTGAGACAGTTTGGGTGTTACATAGTGGCCCACAGACTGGGCATGTCCTCTTGGTGGCTGCACTGGAGGCTGGAGAGGGCTCAGGCTCAGAAACAGCAGTCCCCAGGTGAGTGAGGAACAAAGGCCTGAGCTGTTTGATGATTTTTGCCTCCTTTCTGGCCAACCTTCAAGATCAGTTTTTCCGAGGGAAGGAACAAGCCATGACTGCAGGAGAACAACAACAGATTACCCCCTCGGGGCAGGCGGGAGGGAGCGGGGAATGGGCTAGGGCTGTACCAACACTCCAGAGTGTCCCCAGGAACCNAAACTAACCCCCCCAAACACACACCCCGCCCCCCCAATTTTCAAAAGGATCAAGCAAATGTTTCAGTTGACTTAAGCCAAACTGCTCCCAGCTTTTCAGCTGGCAAAAATTTAGAAAAGTGGCCTTAAGATGTCTCGGGAGGACGTTTCAGGCTCAGCCTTCCTGTGCAGCGAGAGGACTTGCCAATACAAAGGGCTCAGGCAACAAATCCACCTTTTCAGGTAAGATCCCCACCCACTCTCACTCGCAGCACCGTTCCCAGCTGTCTCTTACAATTGCATGTGTCCAGTCACTTTTTTCCAGCCATCCCCACACAAGGTAGTCCCAGGGTGGTCAAAAGCTTGAGCGTGGTGGTGTTTCTGGGCTGAGCTCCTCGCCAGTTGCTGTCAATGCTTTGCACAGCCTGTACCTGCAGGTGGGATGAGCACTTTGTAATCCTGGCAGGGAAATTAAGCTGAGCAATGTATTACAGGCAGATTAAAGGAGCTGAAGGGAAGCTCATTTGCTGGCCTTTGCCTTTCTGGTTTGACTTTTCTGGCAGCAATTTCCAAAATATTTGCTGGCCCAGTTTGCGATCTGATATAGGAAACATTCAGCTACTGCGCCTTAGCAATAGCCGCAGCCACATCAGTGGAGCTGAGCAGATTTTTATCTGCTGATGGTTTTTACTTGATACATTCTTTAATGCATGAGGAGGGGTTTGTTTTAAATGGGATGGTCATTGGGCCTCTTTAGTAGCTTTACAATCATAGTGTGGTCTGCAAGCTGAGTGATTTGTTTGACTTTTGGGGCTGATCCAGTATTACTGAAAGTGGTAAAACAGCCTCTCCTGCCTGGAATGTCCCAGGCCTTAATGGAGGCGTGACAGCGCCAGCAGCTTTTGAACAGAGCAGAACCCATTTCCCCCTGTGCTCAGTGCACAGGGTTGTAGTGGTGGGACACAAATGCACTTCTGGTGGTGCAAGCTGGCCAGCTGTACCACTGCAAAGACGAGTAAGGCGAACGCTGGGCAGTTGTGGGCCAGTTTGTAAAGCCCTGTGTTGGTGTGTTAGGCCCTACCATCCCTGTAGGTGGTTTGGGTTTTTAATTTTTTTTTTTTTTAACTGCAAGATCAACTTTCTTCAGAAATGAGTCCTCAGGTTTTAATAATTTCATGTGCACGTGCCCATCTGGTTCATGAGTGACACAGAGCTGCAGAAAACTTCATCGCCATTAGTGCAGCATGAAACTGCTTTTTAAAGCTATATTGTGCTTCTCAGTAGCAGCTTTAACACCTGAATTCAATGGCCTTTGCCGAGCTTTTCTGAATGCGCAGCAGAGGGCTTTAAATTAATATTGTTTCACTGGAAAATAGTTGATTGATTAAGCTTTGCTTTTTTTTTTTTGGACAGGTAAGTAAAACCCAGTTGGGGAAGGAGTGAAGGGGGAGAGGGGTATTCAGTGACACTTGTCTCTGTCATGTCTCTGGATTTTATTTGTTCTGAAACATTGCTGAAGTTCTACTGCGATGTCACTAGTTTTTATGTCAAATCTCTGCCTTTGCATCAGACACCATTTCCTCTGCCCCATATTAAATTAGCTGCAGCCGTTTGTGGCTTGCGTGTGCCCGAGTGCAGGCCAGCCGTGGAAAGGGCCTTGTAGGACAGAGGTGGACGGGGCTTCACCGCTGCAGCCCTGATGGGTGCCAAGTGCCCTGCTGCGAACGCCTTCCCGTGCGGCCCATTGCGCTCCTAGAAAAGGGTGGGCTTGCAGCAGCACTTGGTTTTGCTAATGACCAGTGCTTCACCCCCCATGGAAAATATAGCTTACAATATGCACGGTTGTAAAGCATGAATGCTGAATAATGTAAAACCAACAGCTTTGCAACAAGCAGTGCTGTTACAAACAGCTTGTGTTCCTGGCGCTCGCTGGCTGAAGGCCGGCTGCCTTCATAGTGCTACCCGAAACTAGGAGGGAAAGCGAACAGCAAGGCTCCAAAGGAGCACCGCACAGGGCCGTTAGGAGAATTGTATATATCTGTGCAATGACCCTTCCAGACTACTGGGTATAAAATGTTGAGGTCATTCGTGAAACAAATAGTTGCAATCCAGAGAGATTGGAGTATTTTAAAATGTGCCTCAAAGATCCAAATGACCTTTGCTGTTTCTCACTAAATTTAAAATGCTCTCCGGGGTCCTGGTAATGTGGTTAGCCAGAGGCAGATTGGGGGCAGTGAGAGCATTTTGATTTAGGGTGTGTGCCAGACCCCATGGGATTAACAGCGGATTTTGAAGTGAATGCCATGCTGGGGAAGGGGCCACGTGCTCAGGTGGGAGCCTGTCAGGGCTGAGATCACAGGACTGCGTGCTGGTCACGGGATTTAAGCTGGCCACGGGGCAATGGTGGGCATTTGGCTGAGGGTGCGAGGTAGCGCCTATAGGCTTATTCAGCCACGTGGGGGGTGTGGGCAGCAGCTACACATTTTCTAACTGGGTTTAAAGGTGCATCTGCCAAAGCCTGAGTAACAACTGGCCAGGGTCTGGTGACAGGGGCTGTCAGTGCGAAGGCATGCAGGTGTGGGGAGTGCAAGTGCTGGTGCAGCCTGGAGGATGCATGCTTGCATATTGGGGGTTTTGGTTCTTTTGTTTAAATTTTATTTATGGCATGGAGTTTTTGTGTCTTAATAAACATGTCACCCCATGCCCCTGCCCCAATATCCCCTCCAGCAATGAAGCTGTAAATCATAACCTGGCTCCGGCCAGGGCTGCCATGGGTGGGTGTGGGTTAATGAGCTGCAGCTGGTCACCAGGTGAGCAAGTCAGGGCACAGGGCCACGGGACTGAAACCGCTCACGGGCCCTTTTGTTAAAAGACTAAAAGCTCAGAATTGCACAACCCTGCGACGTAACAAGTTGGGGGTACGACACATAGAGAGGTGTGGGGGTGTCAGTGTCCAGAAGAGAAGGGTGTTGCTGGAGGAGCTAACTCCAGTGCACTTCAGTGTGGGAGTATCACTGCCCCCTGGGAGCAGGGCAGTCCTGGGCTGCCAGAACTGGGGGTTCAGGTAGGCTGTGCTCCCAGGCTGCCGTGGCTTTGGGGTCTGCTCAGCCTTTGCCCTCCCCTCGCTGACTCTTCTGGTGACACCCAGCTGGGGCACAGCTGGAGCCAACCTCCCTGGGGTGTTGTTCCCCACCCCAAGAGCCGACCGGCAACACCCGCTTGCCAGTGGGACACTCTGCCGTGGCCTGTCCTCAAAAGCGCTCCCTGCCTGCAGCGACGGCGCTGCCCAACGGCTCGGTGGCCATTCCCCAGCTCAGGGCCACCCCGGGGGTACAGGGTGCTGCGGCTGTAGGGGTGGGGTGGGCAGAAAGGGAGGGGACTCTGGGTTTTGGCAGGGTGATCTTCCAGCAGACCCCAAGGGCACTGCGGGGCCAGGGAGTGGGTAGATATGGGTCAGGATAGCCCCCCTGGCCCAGCCGAGGTGCCCAGCGTCAGGCTTTCCCCTAGCAGGGTCCGAGGCCACTCACTCTGCTGGGACACGGGAAGTCCGTGGTGCTGGAAGTGCTCAAGCCCTGCCAAGAAGTTCCACACGTCCACAGAGACTTTGTTTCGTATTTTATTGAATTTCATTTATATTAAATTAAAAATATATTTCTGACAGATTCATGTAACAAAAAGGCAGAACAGTTTTCAAATTGTTCAGCTGGGATGAGCGTGGGTTGATGCAAGGTGGGTCGCAGTCTACATTTGCCTTAACAAACAGATAAAGCTCTACCCCAAGGACCATGAGGAGAAACTCGGGACTGCACACGGGGGGGGAATATAACCACACAAAGAGAAGATCCACAGGTTTCTCCCCAGCCTCCAAAGAAGACAAAGGGGGTGGGGGGGTGGGGGGAAGAAAAACCAAGAAACCATGAAAAGAAGGGAAATTATGCTAAAATATGTACCTAATATTAACCCAGGTCAGTAAGTATTTTAACAGTGCATAATCCTCGATAGCTAAAATATGAGAAACGAAAGGTTAAAGTAACATTACGCCACACGCAATTGGCATACCCTACTGTGTAAGCAAGTGCAGAAAGTCTGAACACACCACAACAGTGCTAAAACACAGAATCACACAGAATGCCAAAAATGGTACTTCTAACCAAAACCAGAGGGTGGGAAGGGAGAGAAAGAAAAGGGGAGGAGCGGCTTAAATCACAAGCAAATTACCTATATACAAATGAACCCTAAGGACAATTATGTTCCAAATAATGGTGTCCACAGGAAAATAAAAGCAACATTATCCTTATTTACAAATGCAACTAGCTGTGTCTTTAGCAAGCTATAAAAATACTATTCACATTTTCAAAGTAACATACAGTAGTTTTTGTATTTTTTATTTTTGTTTCAGAAAGGCAGCTAACTCTGAATGCATCACTTTGCAAAAAATGAGTGTCTTCCCCAACATACTGATGGTATGGTACTTCATAAGGCAGAAGTATTGTTGTTTTGTCTCTTTGCACTTTGAGGACATGGAGAATTGGCTAAAACCCAGACCCTCCCCATCTCCGCCTCTCACCCACCTCCCGGCAGGTGGCTGGGCCAGTTCCTCTGGGCCGGGCTGGCTGCAGCGAGCGCAGCCCATGGAGGCAGCTGAACCCTGCACTGCGAGTGGGGCATCTGGCAGGAGCTCAGTCCTATTCCTGCGCCGCCTCCCAAACCAAAGCCTTTGGTTTTGAGGGGACTGTAATGTCATCCTCTGGGCCTGGGAACTTGAGCCTCATGAGAAAAGAAAAAGTCGATAGTTTGAGACTGCGAGGTCAGGAAATACGTTTTGGGTATCTCTGTTTTCAGAGAGACTGCTTTTTCCCCTCAATTTCCCCTCCCTGCACTAGGGCTGCTACCTCTTTAGAAATTCTGGCTTATGATGGTGGGGAAATTGCAAAAACTGGGCAAAAAAAAAGGATTAAAACCATAGGGAATAATGTATCGAATATGTACCAATTTCCAACATTAAAATGCTATTAAAAATTATGTGTTTTCATTGACCTGCATTTTCCTCTTAACATACCCCTCCATAAAAAGACAAGTACCCAGCAACTACCTTCAGTCCCCACCTTCAAAGAAACAGCAGTTTAGTGCATTCAAAGTTAGCTACCCCTTACACAGCTGCTCAGTTAATAATCGACCCATTTAACAGCAGTACCAGTTTATGCTACATATGTCATAGTACCTTACCTCAAAAGAACGGCATACGTATCTACACTTACTTATAAAATACCATTCACAGTTTATTACTGTGGTTATCCCAAAAGGGTTTAGTCTTCGGAGTGCTATGGACAATACAGTGTTTTCTCCCCAAGAGGGCTCAAAGGTTGGGCAGGGCATGGGGAAGGTGGTGCTGTGGGGACCGAACTGCTGGCAAACAGAGCTGGCGGCCAGCGCACAGCAGCGACAGCCAATGGCTCGATGTACGCGTGCGCCCTGGTCACACCTGGGCCATCGGTGAGAGGGTGCTGTACGGGATGCACCTTTGCCCCGGTGGTGTCGTCCACAACATGCCTGGAGCACAATTTCATGGCTTTTGTATTGGGGAGGGGAGAAGAACTGGGTCATCATTACTCACACTGCGCAACACCTTACAAATCCCCCCTTAGAACCCCTCTCTACCGAGGTCCACAAGTGCTCTCTCAAAACTAAATAATAAAAAAGGAGGAAAAAACCAGCTCTGACTCCTCGTTTCCTCATCGGGATAATGTCCGTGGGTTTCCCCCGCACACCTTTTCCTGGCTTGTCAGCACAGACCCCGGCTGGAGGATGCCTTGGGTGGTAGCACCTCCTCAGTCTGGCTCTGGTTAGGAGACACGCTTGGCTGCAGTTCAAGCAAGGCCCACCGAGTCCTACCACCATCGGTCAGACCCGAACACCCACAAGCTCCCCCCAAAAGGTGCTCTGCATCGTCCAAACCTACAGGCAGATCCCAGCTGTCACTGCAGTACCACTGATGACAGCCTTGCCCGGCAGTAACTTCCCCAAGAGCCACGAGCCTACCAGCGTAACAGCGCACTCATCCATGCAACAGTACAGGAATATGACCTTGTGCTAAAATAAAATTAAAACAAAGGTGGAGACACGTGATTTTTGGACATCCCAGAGTGGTGCTTCTAACCACAGAGCTTTATTTCTGTTATTTATTCCCAATTTGAAAGCCCCATTTGTAACGGTGACCTTTTCTACCCATGTAACGCTTAGCAAGAGCCAGAACATAAAAGAGAGGGAATCTTGCAAACACAGCGACGCTGCAGAGGCTGCCCTGTGGGATGACCGTGGCTCCTGGCACGTGATGGAGCGTGAATATTACAGCCAACCAACCCCACCCCACACAGCCTTGGCTTTCTAAAAAAAAAATTGAACCCAAACCCAAGGTTTTCTGTAACAACAGATGAGCTGTTTCGTCAGCAGCAGAGGTCTAAGATTCACGGGAATGAGAATATTGCGAGTGACAGAGCTAGAAATGAATGGATGCACAGTCTTCATGTAACTGCAACCAACAATGCCTTTTGAAGAATATTTGCTGAAGGGAACTTGAGATGATACTGTCCCCTTGGAGATGCTCTTTAAGAGCCAAAGAGGCAACTGATAACTGGAGGCCCGGCTCTGGTTCATGCTAAAGCCTCTGTTCGACCAGTCTCCCTTAAGCTAACGAACCTTCCAAGCAGGTAAATCCCTACCTGAGCTCAACAGTTCCAAAATGTGATTGGGAAATCAGGGTGGAAGCCCCGATACGCCATTGTGCAAAGTGAGGGAAAAATCCATCGTGACAAGTGAGCGATGCTGCGGCTGTCAGTCCCTGGGGTATTTACGTTACTCCTGTTCCCTCCCCCTAAAAGGGCTGGCAGACAGAGGGTGCGAGTGTCCGTGTGTGCGTGCACGTGGGTGCGGCAGTGGCTGCGACCCTTTCCATAGAGAGACACCTGCCCGGGGTGCGCAGGGCTCCCTGGGGGAAGCAAGCCTCACCAGGATGCCCTCAGTTATCCTGCGGAATTACATGACCAGCAGCCTAACTCTGACTTGCGCCAAAGTCCCCTCATCTCCTGAGTGGTATAAAGGAGCCCAAATAACCCCTTCATTCCTTTAACTCCACCATGATGCAGTACACCTACACAGACACCCCATCAGAAAAAAAAAAAAAAAAAAAAGACTTTTTTCTTTAATATCTGAGTTTCCCATATAGGTCCATCCTCAGAAAAACCCCCAACCCCAAGCTGTATTTGTAGGCTGACTTACCTCACAGCTAGTAGTACTTTTCATCCGTACTGCCCAGCTCTATCTATAGCTATGGAAAGAGTTGATCCACAGAGAGTCAGGGCCAAGCCAGTCTGTCAGAGCTGCCATTTTCTTTGCTTCTAGGCTGGGATTGGTGGTGGCTGTGGGTGGAGGGAAATGCTTCCCTGTAACTCCCTCCGAAATCTTTAGTGCAAACAGGTATCGGATGGGTGGCACATGTACAGGCTGCCCTGCCCCAGCACCGCATCTACACAAGTGCCCTTCACACGCAGCCTCTGGGCTTACCAGCTGTGGGATGGGAAGGGAAAGGTATTTCCCCATTAACCCAGGAAATAAATGGAATGAGATCCCTGCATACAATTCCCGCAGTCAAGGAATGCATTTTCTACCAAATCAGTGGTACAACCAGGGTTAACGCAACCTTTCTCTGCACAAAGGAAAGGATTTCTGGGCTGAGCTTAAGGTACCTGAAACAGACCCACACGGTGGCTCCTACTGCTGATACTCGCTCGGATTTATTTCCATTGCTTGCTACCTGCAAGAGATGACCTGTTTGAAAGCAAGTCGTAAATACTCTGCTACATCTGAGCGAATGGCCGTGTAAGAATCCCTCCTGGCTGTTTTGCAGAAAAAGAAAAATTTGAAAAGAGCTGAAGAAGGAAACTGAAAAGCAGTTGGTTTCAGTCATTTATGTTACTGCAAGTCCATCAGATCCAGCAACCACATCTGTTTGAAATAACCCTCAGGTAGACAATAACATCTAAGACCAGTGTCACTGAAAGAGACTGGGAAAAAACAAGCTTTTGTTCTCTTTCATTTAGCGTGTTGCTTTGTCCCTTAGACAACGGCTGATATACACTCGGGTATCTGCTCTTGAAAAGTTAGTCACTGCTCTTCTGTCGCGCAGGCTACGATAAGGGAAAGGAAAACATTTACAAATGGGAGACCGCATTATAAAATCCATAAAAAGTGATAATGCTGTGTACAGATACCATTGTAGAACTAGAGAATTAATTACAAAGCAAGACACAAGCAAGACAAAATGCTTGTGCTGATGCTTTCACCTACTGCTTTGTGCTGACAAAATGCAGTTCGTATGTGGAAATATCTGCTTTTCCCCCAAACCTGTAATTATTCATTAAAACCCCTGAGCCTCATCTTTCACATCATCATCAGTTGAATATTTGCCATGATTTTGCCATGTACGTTTGCCTGACTTCTTTCCCCAAGCCAGCAGCTATACCCACTAAGGCAAATATGTGAGTTAGGGCCAGCCAGGTATTTCTGCTGATCAGATTAAAGCAGCCAAACAGCTCTGCTCTCAGTTTTGCTTTTTCACCCACAGTTAAACATTCTTTGCCAAAGAGACAAAAATCTGCCAAAGTAGCTCAGCGGCACTGCTCTTCCAGAGGAAACGCGTACATTTACGGGCTGTGTTCACAAGACTGCTATTCTTACCGCGGAAAAGGAACCGGCTAACCAGACGCTCAGCACCAGGCAGGCCCATACACTGCAACAAAGGTCAACCGCTGGCACAGCCAGAAACGTAAGGGCCATTTTTGGCAATTGCAACTCAAACCAGAAGCTCAGAAAAAAAGAAAAATGCCCATTTGTGAAGCTGCAGTCTGTTGAGTTGTGCATCATCACGAATTACTGTGTTCATTAACCCTTTGTTTGCCCTCTGCTATTCGACACAGCTAGCACGGCTCAGCACGGCTCAGCCTGGCTGCACGTCAGAGCCCCAGTGTAAGGTAGCTTCCATTCTGGCCTTCATGCTGCCTCACTTCAAGGAACCTCTGCATTTCCATGCTACTTAACATATTACATCACACCCACAGTCAACAATTAAAATGAATAAATAATTCAAGTTTTGTAAGAAATTAAATGTTAAAATTGTTAAAAACCACAATTATTTACATTTTGATTTTTCGATGGGCTTGTTTCCAACACCGGTACTACTTAATTACCAGAGAAACAAACAGGCCTCACCTTCTGTTAGCAGCTACATCCCAGCACCATCCCACCTGGGTTTGGAGGCGTGCGTGCTTCTGCCCCAGCAGCCTTTGAGCGCACCTCTTTGAATTGAAACACGTAAGCTGTACCAGGATTTTATTTTATTTTTTCTCCATTAGGAGTCACTCTGTTACAAGACTTGTTCAGGGACAAATCAACCCCCTTCTCCACCTACCTATGCAACCCAAGCCGATTCTGCGCTGAAACAGGACATCCACAACCCTCTGCTGGTCTTTGTCCCCAGGCAGCTTGGCAATTGCGTCCCAACCTGGCAGACCACTGCCCGTGCTTCAGATGACACCCTGTGAGCACTGTTGCTGGCAAACCTTCCCTGGAGTGGCGTCTCCAGGACCCCACGGCACCCCTCTGTGCCCCAAGCCCCGCCACCCCTGTGCACTCCCAGCCCCTGCCCAATGCCTGCCTCTCTCTCCTGCCAAGATCGTGAGGAGTTACTGGAGGGCACCAGGAAGAGGCAGGGCCTCTCAGATGCATGATGTTTTTGTAACCATCTATCTCACTTTAGTGGTCTGCTGGTCATTTTGTTCTGCCATCACAAACCACCTTGGTACCACTTGGCCCAACATCTCCTTTTAATAGCTTCACAGATCTGTACTTGTTCTTGCTGTTTTCAGACTCTTCAGCTACATACTCAGTTCACAGGTTTAATATCTGCCCTGCAGCTGGTTCAAGCTGCCCTGAACACAGCTGATGCAGAAACGGGCTGTTGGCTGAACCATCCTTGACCTAGCGATCATACACAATTTGTCTCCCATCTACAAGCATAACAACTAACCCAGGTTTGAAATCTCTTCATACCTCTGTCAAGCTTACCCTCAGCCACCAAGATCTGGGTAACTATTGCTTGTTTCTTACTCCTTCCTCTGCTTCCCTACGATTAAAGGTGGCAAGCTGTTGAGATGGCAGGAATGTGGAGGAGCTCAATGCCAGTTCCAGACCACTGGTTGTTGCTGGTTTTGTTGCCAGGTGAGGTCACCCCAAAGATCTCGACTTTAACAGTACTGAAGCACATAAACTGAAATACTGTTGTATCACCTAAGATTGGCATCCATCAGGTATTGTTTCTTCCCCTTTAAAAGTCTTGATGGGTAGAGACATAGGCAGAGCTTCAAAGGTACTTAATAGTTCCTTAAGATTTTTGGTGGGAACTAGGTACGAAAATGCTCTTACACACGGGTCTTGGCGTGTCAGAAGCAAGCCATTGGCGTCCCTGGCCCTTATGCCTCCCCTCCCAGCTCCGTCTGCCTCAGGTTGCTAAAAACGTCCAGAAGTCTGGCTGAAAGATATTTCCAAAGAGGAGCAGGCTGGGGGGGGTGGGGTGGGGGTGTCTACCTAAAAATTGAAGTTGATGAAAGCAGAACTAAGTGCAAGGAGACTGACTCATACTTATTTACATTTTTGACGGAAAGCTCTGCGAGTCATGCACATTTTGACTTCTCAAACCTCATATGCGCTGTCTTCTGTGGCAGAGTAATCCTCCTTTTAGAAAAAAGTATTCCATACTGTGCTGCAAGCCAGAGCAAGACATTTGTCTCCTTCGATCCCTTTCAGGGCTTGCTCTGCTGTCCTTCATATGGCAGCAGTAAGAGTTGGTTGCTCTGTCACTGTATTCTCTGAAGCAGTCAATGCAATGGCCTCTCAGAACTGGTAGACATTGTTCCAAAGACTTGATTTGCTTCATTTTGGCATTTCCACAGTCATCCTTTACATATAATTATTTTTTTTTAATTTAAAATTATTATTTTTGTATTTTGCTGGTCACTTCCATATTGCTTCATTCAAAATCCAGAAAACAGTTCAAATAAAATCAGAGCTTAAGTGCAAACTAACTTTCCAGTGAACCGCTATGTGCGTTTTTTCCAGTCCAGTGTCTGTCTTCCAGTTTAAAGGACCCTTCCCACCACCACCCCACAGAACACCAGACTTCATGATACACATCAAACTCCGCAGTTCTCCATTTTGTCCTCAGTGTTGCCTGACAGCATCCCCAACTCCCTTCATGATCACGAAGAAGAAAAAGAGGGAAGAATTTGTTTGGGTCTTCTTATGTATCTATAGTCAATAGGTATAAAACAGGAAAGCAAAGCTTTTTGCATACAAATCTTGGTTTCCTGGCCTGTCTTTTACCTTCAAAAAGAACATGTTGGAGGTGTGGTTTTGTTACTCTCTTCTGAAAGGATTTTTGTGTTTAAAGTGTTTGTCATGTTGGCACGTATACAAAAATGGTCGTGTCATGTACCAGTTCTGAGCTGGAGTCTCTGCGGTTGGGAATTGGCACAAAATCATGGTGTGGCTCAGAAAAAGGGTTTAGCTGTATATCAGAGTCACATCATCATTTCTTGGAAAGCCACGATGAAGACCTGAATGATTATGAAAAGCCAGGTTAGCCATTTTCAGTTGCTGGGATAGAAAGCGTTAGAGAAAGAAACTGGATTCTCAATCTCAATTACTATGCTATCACACAGGATATAAAAATTGTCCATTTTTCCCCCTAATGGAAACTGCATTGAGATTTCCAGGAATGCTGTATAGACTCTCATCAGTTCCTGCTGAAAGAAACAGCCTCTCTGTGGCTTCCCTACAGTGTCTGGGTTAAATCACTGAGAACTAGCTCGACAGCAGGCAACACTGCCACTGGCCTTTAATGGTACTGTCTGGCTTCTCTGACCGTCCGACCCTCCAGATCTGTGGAAAGTGAGAAACGCCAGGTTGTACACGCATTCTTTCAGTCTCCTTCCTTCCTTCCTTCCAGGTTTCCAACCCAATCTGCAAATGACTCCAAGACATTCTTTCACTTGGAAATATCAAAAATGAGTGAACTGGCAAGAAGAGGAAGCTCATGGGAGAAAGAAAGGGAGGGAGGCGGGGGGGGGAGAGAGAAAAGGAGAGCGAGAGAGAAAGAGTGAGGCAGCTAGAAGGGTTTGCCTTTCCACTTCCGTAAGACCGCGGTCACTACACCACTGTATTTCGGTGTCTGTAGGGCGGCGGGGGCAGCACAGTGCCAGGCTTCAGGGAGAACTCGGAGAGGTATTCAGGATTCTCTGCCACAATGGGCCGGATCCGTCCGTTCTGTTTGTAAAAGTATTTTGTGCTGTACTCTTGCAGGTAGTCCGGGTGCTGGAGGGTGCTTCGTGGGGGCAGGCTGTGATTCCAGTAGTCTGGGTTGTCGAAGGCCTTCTTGGCTTTCTCCGGCAAATTGCTCTTCAGGTACTCGGCATTTTCCAAGGTGTTTGCAAAAGTGTTGAGGTACAATGGCTCGTTCACGTACTCATCCTCTGCTTTGGGCTGCCCGTTCGGAGCGTTGTGATACTCTGGGTTGTCCACAGCTTGGAGATCTCCATTCTTTCGTCGGGAAACAAATGGGTTCTCTTCCACTGGGTTTAGGTAATCTAAGGACAGATCAAAAATTCATCAGCAAAGAGAGGGAGTAGTCCATCCATGTAGCAAGCATCATGTGTGCATTACTACCAGGCTGTACCAGAAGCAGTACTTGGACTTGCGCATCCTTCCTCCCCAGCCACTCATTCCAGCAAAGCTGGAAACTAAACTACAGCTCTCGCTGAGCCATAGCCCATGTGCCTTGTTTGATCCTGAACTTCCTCTCAGAGTATGACGTACAGAGCCAAACATGCCGAGCGACTTCTGCCTCTGCTGCTGACTGTCTCAGCAACCTTGGACATATCAGTCAAACCCTCTGCTCCATAGTCTTTCCATCCAGAAAGCTCTATAGAAATCTTAGTTAAGCCTCTCTGCACAAAAACTATCCCCAAGGGCTAACTTCTAAGACAGCTTCATTTCTAACAGAACAATTTGCCTGATTAAAAACCTTCCATCCCTGAAGGACAAAGGGCCTCGAAGCATTATGAAAAAAATTATTCAAATAAAGCCTGGAAAGAGTACAAGAGAGTCTTACATCAGCTCTGAAACAGGACTTGGAGCAGGTTACAGTTGCTTCAAATCACTTTCTGTGGATTAACACCACAAAAAATTGTGGCTGAATTGCAGAAAGGTTTTAAGGCATATGGAGCTTGCATGGAAAGCTAGACAGGGGGTGGAGAAGGAAGGGAAACATAAAGAGACCGGCTGTCCTAGGTTAAAAATGCACGTTTAGTAAGCTCCCTCCCACAGTCACACACAGGTGACTGAGCCACAGAGCAATAGATTCTCTGGGTGTCATGTCCTGCCTTGCTCTGTGTATAAGGAGGTCTCGCTGCAAAACACAAAGCCAATTGGCCAGGGCAGGAAGGAGGGTGCTGATACTGCAAGAGGGCTGCAAAGGAAATGGCTTGGAGGTGGGCTGGGGACAAAAGGAACTGGGGGTGGGACCCCTGCAGCAAGATAGTCAAAAGCATCCAGTTCATTCAAGGCTGGAAACGATCAGATAAAGTCCACTTCTAGTATTAATTCTGCCTTTCATCTCACAGCCTAGAGGTTCCCTACAAAACATGGTCTCCAAGCCACTGCCATTAGTGAGGGATGCGCTCTCAGCCTGCCTGTGCCACACAGAGATGCTAACACAAGATTTCTATCTCCAGTAGCATGGCTCTGGTCATGGGCTCTGGAGACACTTCCACACAGAGTCCTGCCCATAAGGAAACAGGCCCCACAGCCACAGAGTGACTGTGGTCCTCACTTCAACTCTGGTTTTATCCAGCAAGTGGCCAAAACTATTAAATGCAAAAGTTCAAGACTTAGTGAGTACCTTTGACCACATAGCTCAAAGTTTGCTGAATCTGAGAGGTGGAACAGGCACATGTGCCCGCACCAAGAGCATAGTGGAAGCATTTTTTTTAAGCAATGACAACCAAGCAGTGCTTTGATTTGAGTTCCCCAGCTGACAGAGAGTGTGCAGCACTGTGACATCCCTGCCTCTGTGCCCAGTGAGACAGGAAGGAGAACTGCTGAACTGCTCCTACTGCATCCCCGAGGGCTCAGGTAGCACCTGTGAAGTGTTAAGCTCCTGCAGGGTGAACCTGTATGTGAAGATACGTGCGGGCTCACACTGACACAAACTCACAGCATCAAATCTCTTCTTGCAAGGGCTGCTGCCGAAGGGTAGCGCCACGAGTGCACTCCCACAATTGCTACTTCCGTGGGTCAAGCCCCAGGACTCCCTCCATTTCCACCATGTAACACAAAGGGTAAGGGGCTTCCAAATTCTGTAGCAAACCCAGTAGTTACTTGACATTTACATTTGCATTAATTAATTTCTTTAAAGCTAATGCAAAGGTTTGAAAGCAAATTACTAATGACACATCCCCTTACATCTAAATGACTGCTGTCACTATTTAAAAAGGAAGAAATGAATGCTGGCAAACTGGGAAGTGTAGCACTCTGAGCTGACACAGATCTAGGCAAACTTCACCTTGCAGTGATGGTCTCTCTGAAACACATCTTGTTCTTTCGATCCTAAACTTCTCTTGGGTGTAAAATGCCAACTGTGTGTATCGGTTCTGTGTTATGTTCAACATGACATTTACCAAGCACAATGCCATGAAGGTGAAGAAGATCAATAAACAAAGCAAAGTGGAGACTATGGCTGGCCAAAGATAGATCCTTTTCTTGGAAATAACTGAAGATTTGTGTTTGGATAAGAAGGAGGTTTGGGTTTTTTTCATTCCTCTCTCTTGTTATTTCCCAGAAAGAAAAGTTAAAGGGGGAATTACCAGACTTGACATTTTGGCACATTTGAGCTTTTCTAAGTAGCAAATTAAGCAAAGAAAAACAAATCCCCATGCAAAGAAATATTAACCAAGTCAGAACGTTTCAACCTTGCTGGTTTTCACCATTTTTGGTGAAAAGCTGCTGATGTAGAGAGAGAATGCAGTTAGATTAGAGCAGGAGCTTCTCCGGAAAGACAATTTTTTACCTGTTTTAGGTTTGTCTCGCATCGGTGTCATGTACCCGTCCTCATCCAGCTCTCCCCTGATGACCCGCTCGGGTATGAAGACCGTGGGATCAGCACTGTACCTCTGGGTGCTGCTGTCCTCTTTTGCCAGGGTTGCCACTTGTTTTCGTAGTGTGCCATTACAGCAAGTATCTTCAAAGATCTCTGCTGTGGCCCCTTGAGCAACCGGGTCTTCTGGTATTATGCAGCCAGGAGCTCTGTATGGCATCGGCACTTCTGCAGCATAGCCACCATCTCTGTACACAAACTGGTTCTGTTGAAAAAGAAAAGGAAGCATGAGAAAGAAGGCTCTGAAGGGAGAGAAGATTCAACAGCCAGTCATCTCTGCGGCTCCTGTGCCTTTCCTGCCACACTTGCTCAATGATGCATTTCACTGGGCAGGTGAAGCCTTGTCCATCCTGCAGACTACTGTGTTTCCAGTGCTGCCGGGTCGGCAGCAGCACAGACTCTGCTGTAGACCGGCAAAGCATCCGTCTGCCCGGTGGTGCTGAGCCGGGTTCCCCTCCCAGGGAGGCACCATTGGTGCAGTGAGGGGAGCAGGGAAGCAAGCTGGCTGCTGTGGGCTAGAAATCAGGATAGAAATGGGGCAGGAAAACTTGTCTCCTACCTAGATGTGTGGAGGTTGGATAAACACAGCTGCAAGAGGCAAACATGGTATGTCCTATTACTTTGGCAATCTCCCCTGATTTCTGAACAAAACCCTTAAACCTCATGTTAGGGAAATCTTCTTCTGCAAAGGCGACTGGGGATAGAAGACTTTACCGTCTCTGAACTCTTGGGGGACCTACTTTTAGGGTGTCCTGCAGTGACAATCACATGGTCACCCAAACACTATGTAATTCCATTAGGTAGTGCATTTCAGGCTGGTGAACTGTGCTGCTATTGGTACCTCAACTCAATGGTTCAACTCAACCTACCATTTTGCTTGTCAGCAAGGGCGTGCAAGGAAATTTCGACATCATGACCTATAAATAGGAAGGAAAAATGTACAGATTCATCCAAGCCTGCTACCTAAATGCTTTTTCAAGAAAAGTTGGCAGTTGGCAGAATTTTGGGTGTAGGTCCACAGAGCTTGCACATGAATCCAGGCTGAGTGTAGAGATCCTGACTATCTGATTGCTTACATACACACCTAATTGAGTTTTGGCTTTTGGGCCATTTATGTAGGAAAAGGGGGTTTGAAACAGAAAATAAGTAGTGAAGGAAGGAGGAAAACCTAAAGGATGAAGGTTGAATGTGAAATACTTACTCCTGACATAGGGGTGTAGGCAGGAGGAGGGCTGTGTCCAATTTCACTCTAATAGGAAAGAAAAATGGAATGATGGATACATAGTAAGAGGTCACATGAATGAAATAAGTCACAGGAGCTGTATGAGCTGGTGGGGAGAAACATGCACATCAGTTAGATTTCCTAACTGAAACCAAAATTCAAAGAATTCAATCATGGCAAGTGTCTCATCAACGTCAACAAGCTGTGTCCAGCTTGCGTCCACCAGTCTTAGGGAGGGCTAAGAGGAGTTCCTCTTGCTGGGTATGGGCAAGTGCCATGTTACAGATGCTCACAGCTGTATATCCTGCAAATGTCTTGTGTCTAATTTTTGGAAATGCAGACTGTACAGAAAGAATGACAGATGGCGCACTCAACTGCAGAGGAAATACAGGGCAGGAGAAGTGCAGAAAGCATCTAGCTCCAAGCCCAGGCTTCCTTTCCCAGGGACAAAGCAGGAGAGTGATAACGGGTGCAGGACTGTCATTCAGCTGTCACAGCTAGCTTAAGTATCACAGGAAAAACAGTCCCTAGGCTTTGGCAAACCCAAATAGCACAGCAGCTGCTGGATTTCAAGACTCCAACATGCCATGGTCCTGCTCTCAACATACACCACCCTTCTAATGTTACCTCTGTATCACAGGGATTTTACTGAGAGTCTAGAGGCTGTACATCAAAGTCTCCATGCAGAGATCTTTATTTTGGTATTGGTTTCTGGAACCATCTTACACTGCCCTGTGGACCCTGAACTGCTGTAACATTACCAGCACAGTGGCTGCGTTTATACTTATTACTGCTACTCAAAACCGTCCTGTTTTTCATTGAGGAAATGCTGATTTTTGGAGGAAGATAAAAATAAAACAAAGAACTCTTTATTTTTCACGTGTTTTTCTACTGCTAGAATGTTTTTTTGAGACTACAAGTTCAGTTCTTTGTAATTACTTTGTTTCCCATTTTGTTTAAAAAACTTAATTGTATTTCCCTTATCTCCTAGCTGGGGGAAAGAAAAAGTCAGGATTTGAAAAAAGAAGGTCTAAACTTGAGATGAATTAGGATGAAAACCCCACTGCCTCAAGAAAGAAGTCTAAGCACCCTGAGAACACTCCACTTTAGAAGATACCTCATTCATCAAAATCTGTTTCAAAAACATATCCACACCAAAAACCACACCAAAATTAAAAGAAAAGACAATAAGAAAAGACATCACATAGTAAGGATTGGATGTACTACAGTCAAATCTTCCCCTTATAAACTTCTTGCCAAAACATCAGGATGGAGATGATGGTCACTGTCAAATATCTTACTTTCTAAAGGAATGTTTTGTGTTTAAGTGAAATACCTGCATCAGAAAAAAACTTAAAAACAAACATAAACTTTTTTTAAATGCATGCTGCCTGTCTAAAGACACTTTTTTGGTGATGAAAAATATTCCCATTTCCTTCTATTTGAAATATCCCTGCAGCCATTTTGTTACTCAGATCTAGCACTTTGTGTTTGAGGTGTAAATGTAGTGATGAGCCATAGTTAGAGATAAACTTTTCTCCATCCCCATGAAAATTCATCCATATTTAGCCAAGATATGACCTAAAAAAGCCTCCAGGTTGCAAATTACTGAAGTGCAGGACAACTTTGTTAGCTGAATTGTCTATCTGCACTATCCATTAGCAAGGCTTGAGCAAGACTCTATAGTGGTTTTTCCCCAGGGAAACTAGGTGCTGGAAGGAAACACAGGAGAGGATCTATCCCATGGTCCCAGTGACCCCCCCTGCCAGTGGGGGGAGAAGGAGGAGGAAACAGGAGTCTGAGTGGACTGCAAAGGAGCTGAGAGGTTTGCAAGGGAAGTGGTGCTGGAGGAGCTGGCAGCAGGGATGGTCAGGAGCCAGGAATGGTGGCTTGCAAAGGAACAGAGGACAACGGCAAATGAGAGAGACTGTGAGGTGCAGGGAGGGAGGAAGAGTTGGCATGTGACAGGAGGCTGAGTAGGAAGGGAGAGATGGTAATAAGACCTAAACGTGACAGGGAGAAATGGGAGGCACAAGGACAAAAGATAGTCTGAAAGCACTGAAACAGCAGCTTCTCTAGAGGCTGGAGCTGAACTTGAATCTCCTCTGCTGTCAGCAAATCGCTCTCAAATCAAATGGCCAAATGCAGGCCTGGTTCAGCTGATGCAGAGGGAGCCGAGCAGCCACCGGCCCACCCTTAGCACAAGAAGCAGAGCTCTGCTTTGCACAGCCAGTGGGAGCTCCGAGGGCTCTGTGCACGGGTAATAGGGCTGAGGGAGAAGGGGCTGAGACACCACCAAAGTCCAGGCCAACCGTGACTGATTTCACTAAGTGTTCGCCAAAGAACTTGCTTTGTTTGAAAAGCAAAGCTTAAACTTAAGCCCTAGGCCTGGGAGCAGCTGTGGCCTCTCTAACCCAGCTGTGGCAAGAAAGTGCCGTCTAAGGCAGTACAGAAAGAGGGCAGAGGGCTTGGCTGGATCAGCCTGGAAACTTCAGTGCTGTCCCATCTGTGCGTGGTCTCTCTGTTATTCAAGACAAGCGTACTCATATCCAGAAGAACAGCAGCCAAGAAAGGTTCACAAGCAGGGAAGGAAAAACCAAAGTCAGCAGTTGCCTGGCTGAGGTGATCACACTTGAGAGAGAAGATCATAACAGAAGAGGGAACAGAAGACACTTTACCAGAGATTACTTTTTTTTTAAAGGGAGCAGACATCAAGGTCCTCAATACACATCTGGATACAGACTATGCAGCAACCCTGTAACTTGGCAGTCTTCTGCAAGAGGCTTGTTTGGGACAACTAGGAAGGTCCCTTTAAACAGGGAACACTGTGGAAACTGGAGATGCTCTGACTACGGAGGTCAGATCCTCTGAACCCCCTCACCTTTCTTTTGTACCGCAGATTTACTGTCACCTTGTAATGACATACAGACAGGTTACAACCCAGAATGTGTTAGACAAATTGGATAAAAAATATCCCCTGAGCCTGCCAGATGCTACTTTGAAGTCCTACTGATGGCTATAGGATGTTGCACTGCAGAAGACTTAATCTGCCTTCTCCTTGCCCTCTGATCTCGTATTTACTTGAATTCAGGGAATTCTGTATACTCCAAAAAGACAGAGAAGGAAAGACTGAAGACAGGTAAGTAGTAAACTAAGTAGTAAACTATGGTCCATGGAGGGTGGTGAAGATTTAGGCAAACTGATGATTACAGGTAGGATCCAGAGAAGAAATAGAAAGCAGTGACTGCAGAGAGTCAACTCTCTTAACAGCGAGGAATCCAAAGCTCTGCTGGGAATCCTCTACCTCCTTGTAAAGCTCCCCAGCTTCCTTTCCTCCCGCCCGCAGGATGCAAGACTCCAAAGAGGGGGTTTGCTTCTTTTGTTTTCCAAGGTGGCTACAGCCCTCCAGACTGTAGGAGAGCGAAAAGAGCTGTAGCAATCCTGTGTTAGTACTATATGCAGAGGATTGGAGTTCGCTGCTGTCTGCTTTTCACAGACACTAAACCAGTGATTGTAACCATTCCTTTTCTATTCAGTACTACACCGTACTGTATTACACACCTTTAATTTACATCTTTCTATTTTCACGGAGGCACTCCCATGAATTTCAACTTGTGGTTCACTGATTCTGGATGAATAAGGGGAGAGCTGCCTTGAACTACTTGTAGTTCACAGCCCACAGTGATCTCTTAAGGGTAACTTAGAAAAGCAAGTATGTTGTCAACGGGCTTGGCTTCAGTACACAGGGCTATGCTCCTCTGCCAGTAAATGTTTAGAAGATTAGCAACTTAAAAAAATATTGTTCTAGGATGGCCACATTATATATCCATGGGCATGCTTTGCTCCACCCTCAAGGCTAAACCCACTGTCCTATCTTTAGATCTTCTTGGTCGTGGCTCTAACATTTAAATACATACTATGCAACTATAACAACATAATAACAGGCCCTCTTAGAATAGCCCTGTCCCAAGATGTCAGGAGAGAATGGACTAGCATTAATGTATTTATTGCTATTTTTGCTGACAAGACCCTTCCCAGTCAGTGACCTGCCAACTAAGATCACAGTAATGGTATTTTCTTCATGCCTCCCCTTTAGCTCTGTACTAAACATAGCTGTCTTGCAACACCCTTAACACAGAACCTTACAGCTTGGCTCTTCTCCAAACCACTGGTGTCTGCACACTTTTAAAATTCTTCACTGTTTTTCCCCATGAGTTAATACCCTGTCCCCACTGTTCCAAAAAAAGGAGGCAAAGAAAACAGCCGTGGTGCCAATTAGCGGGGCTGAAAATGTGATATAATTGTTTAAATGTCTTTAAATTGCCTCCTAATTGCAATGTGATGTCATCATTTTGTAGGCTTCCAAGATAAGTACTGAAAGCCCCAGCCAACTCTTATTGGTCAGGACATGAGTCACACTATGAGTAGAAAATACATTTGGACCTTACCAAGTAAAACTTAAATAGATTGATTTATATGTGTAATCCAATTTGTTATTTTTTTGTTGTTGTTGTTTTTGCATCTTAAATACTATCTTGAAAGAAAGAGCTGATGTTCCTTTACTGAGAAGATCTAGGCTTTTGGATTTCTGATGCTGAAATTCTGACCTGAATGATCAAGATCTCTAGCTTGTTGAGATGGACAGAGACTTCAGAGGCTGGCTGCTCAAAGACCTCACTACATAAACCTACTTAAAAAGTCTCAACTTGCACAGTAAAAAAAAAAAAAAAAAATCAATAATCACCCCCTTTTGATAGTGTAATATGCATTATATCCGTTAGCTCTGGAGTGCACACATCCATCGACATTTAAACTCTAAGCATCCTCCAGAAGGAGCTTAGCCTTTTTAACTGCTCATGAGCAGCCCTAACCAGAAATGCCCGAGATTTCATTCTTTATACCACAAGACTGAATTTTAGGCACAAACACGACATCAGGGAGAAAAGATAAAAAACAAGCAAGTGTCCCCTTTTTAGAGGCCCTTTGGTATTAAACACCAGTGACATATCAGCTATTATAACTGCTAAAGTTTGTGTAAAACGAGCCTTGATAAACGAGAGGTAAATAACACTTTTGTGAATATTGGCTTGTGTTATTGCTTTCTATTCATTAATTTTGTTTTCCAATTCCTTGCTTCTAAAATCTCCCAAAGGTAAATATCTCCTCCTTTATAGCAGGGACATAATGTTTTCTGGCTGCACGTTAAACTGTAATGAAATCAATGACTTGTTGCGTCCTGCCACTCACATTTATGTAGTTGTGTGAATATGCCTCTGCGTTGACTGTTTTCATTTGAGTCTAGCGTCATGCCTGGACTATGGGCACCCAGAGCTGCATTCCTCCTTGTGCCTGCGCTACAGCTCATCCCACACTAGCCCTACGGTGAACCACAGCTGCCTTCAAAGCTGCACCCACAGCAGATTTCAGGTGGAAGAAATGCTGAAGGTACTCAGTGATGGTATGCTGCTGTGGGACTATGGGTGGTACAGGACTATCACCAAATAGAAAATAAATAAAACTTTATTTTACAGCACTATCCGGTACCCCCATGCTTTGCTTGCTAGCACAGCCTCCCAACAGCACCCTCGCTGCTGCAGAGCTGGTTTTCCTTGTCACCCACTGAGATGTGCACACACATTTGATAGGGTTGCATAATTTTTACTGTTTCTTGTTCTTAAGCAGACTGCTAAGTTCCTGGGACTGAAAGATTTTTTTTTAGTAAAGGCAAGGCTCTGCCAGCATCAATGTACACACACACACACGTGTTTGAACCCACTCTGATACTGCTCCTATCCACATGAAAACCCAATTCACTTTCACTCTCCTTCTGCTCTCATACACAAAAAGCACCAAACCATAAAGCAGGAGTAAAACACTCCCACTTTCTCACTGGGATGCTCCTCACACGTCCTGTTCAGGGGCATCTCATGGTCCATGCTTTGGGCAACTCAGTGATTACCTGTTTTGATCAAGCTCTGCAGCACTTCTTTGCACCAGTTCAGTCCTGGGCTGTGTGCCCCCAGAAATAACTCACTTTCCTTTCTAGAAACTGTTTACCTGATTTGAAATCAAGTCAGTATCCAGGCTTGAGTCACCAAACCACAGCCTCCTAACATACACGGCTGAGCAGATCTTGCTGCATGCAGCAAGATTTCAGCAGTTCTCTAGGAAGAAGGACAGCTGATTTATGCGAGTGGCTCTGAATAATACATTTGGGATGGTCTGGTGGGGCTGCAGGCAGAACACACAACACAGACCTGTCCCACCAGCCCCGAGCAAACTGCAGCTACATTTCAAGGGAGCAGCCTGGTATTTACAACTGACTTGAACTGAAATTCAAATAGGAAAGTCCACCCCAGGAGAGCAGGCACCTCTGCTCAGGAGCAGTCCTGCTTCCCTCTGACCACCGAGCTAACAGCTTACTCTGCCCTGCTTCAGAGAGCCCACAGCAAACATGTCTGAGACGAAAATCAAAGGAAAGAAAAAATGTGTACCATGAGATTGCTGTGTAATGTTAAATAGGAATGAAATGCTGTTTGTATAGTAACAGCTAGAAGGCTTTGCAGACCTCTGGAGATTTCTGGTCCTAGCCCCTGCTCAGAGCAGGGCCATATGTAAAAAGAAAGGATTAGGTGCCCCCCTGGGCCATTACAGTTAAAGCATATCCATCCCTACAGCTCGCAGCACCTGACACAAGTCTGGCATTCCTCATGCTCTCTCTTCTGTTCAGCCTGGGCTCCTGACCCTGCTTAAGAAAACTCCATTCCCCACTGGGCACTTTCGTCTAGGACTATGAAGAAAAGTTCCCATTAGCATCGCTGCCAAGTGTCACGGCTCAGCACTAGGTACAGGTCATTGCTGGCACCCTGCATCATTTCAGCACACAGAAAAAAAATCACAGCGTACTGGAGATGTACATCCTCCGACACTGGTTTGGGATATGTGTGTGTGTGTGTCCCTTACATCACCTATTTCAGGCACACAAACAACAATGTGGCTCACCTGAGTTAATGTAGCAAGACAGAACATATATTTTTTCCAGTGAGAGGAAAGGGAGCCTATTATTCAGCAACAAAAATATAAGGTAGGAATAATATACACAGGTTGTGGACAGTAGCTATGCAACAATTTACAATGCCCTTAGTTCAATGGCCCTAAAGTTCCATTGGGGATCGATGAGTCTTCATTGGAAATGATGAAGTCTCAGTCCCTTTTCCAGCACTACCCTTTCTCAGAATGTGTGTAATCATTTTAACTTGAATGTTGGTACACAAGTATAGAAAAGAATGTAAGCACCATCCTGTGTTAGCTAAAGTGTTTGCTCCAGTCTCTGATGACTGCTCCTTCCACAACCAAGACATAAAACATCCAGTTTAGATCAGTGATGGGGAAAAAAAAAAAGAAGAAACAAGGAATAAGTCCTTTCTCCACTTAAGTTTTTTCTGCACGTAAGTTTTTTCTGGTTGCTGTTTGTCAGAAGAGAGGTAAGACTTGCAGGCAGCCTGAGCTCTAACTCAGTTCACATAGGCTGCCTGTATCATCTGGATGTGCCAGATCACGTCCTGGCAGTATGGTGGGTTTAAGACATCCCTGACCTTGTTCAATATCAGTTGAACTCGTGACCTGGGTTCAGGTCAGTACTGACTGACTTCATATCTTCAGATGAGTCATTTAAACTTTCTCTTGCACAATTTTCTCTCCTAACAGCTGTCTGTTTTCAGACTTATAAACTCTTTTAGAGCAGTCCATATGCAGTGAGATGCCCAGATCTGAATACAGCCTTCTAGGAGTAATTTAGTCTGGACTGTGAACAGTAAATGGCATATACCACTAACAAAACATGCCCAACAGTCTTGGCATAGTGGTATAGGAAACGACATACCTAAATATTACACAGAATATTTCCTGTGCTGTTACTGGAAAATACCAGACATTGAGGGGATTGAGAGCAGCCCTGCAGAGAAGGACTTGGGGGTACTGGTGGATGAAAAGCTGGACATGAGCCAGCAGTGTGCGCTTGCAGCCCAGAAGGCCAACCGTATCCTGGGCTGCATCAAAAGAAGCATGGCCAGCAGGTCGAGGGAGGCGATTCTGCCCCTCTACTCGGCGCTGGTGAGACCCCACCTGGAGTACTGCGTCCAGCTCTGGAGCCCTCAGCACAAGAAGGACATGGAGCTGTTGGAGCGGGTCCAGAAGAGGGTCACGAAAATGATCCGAGGGCTGGAGCACCTCTCCTTCGAGGACAGGCTGAGAGAGTTGGGGCTGTTCAGCCTGGAGAAGAGAAGGCTGCGGGAAGACCTTATTGCGGCCTTTCAGTACTTAAAGGGGGCCTATAGGAAAGATGGGGACAGTCTTTTTTAGCAAGGCCTGTTGTGACAGGACAAGGACTAATGGTTTTAAACTAAAGGAGGGCAGATTTAGGCTAGATATAAGGAAGACATTTTTTACAATGAGGGTGGTGACGCACTGGAACAGGTTGCCCAGAGAGGTAGCGGAGGCCCCATTCCTAGAAACCATTAAGGTCAGGTTGGACGGGGTTCTGAGCAACCTGATCTAGTTGAAGATGTCCCTGCTCACTGCAGGGGGGTTGGACTAGATGACCTCTAAAGGTCCCTTCCAACCCAAAGCATTCTATGATTCTATGATTCTATACACTATATATTTTCAGTCTAACACTTCACCAAGTAGAGGAGTCAAAGACTACAAGAAGCTCAATGAAAATAACCTGTTAGAAGATGCACGATGTGGCCACAAAACTCAGTATCCAGGCACACTGACAGGGAAACGCAGGTGAAATGCTTTTCCATAGACTCATCTCCTATACCCGGGCTGGGAATGAAAGTATTCTCCTGCTGTATCGCATCAAAAAATCTCCCTGGAAGCCCCCCTGTCCTCCAGACCTCAGAAACCTTCATCCTTCCAACCTCAGAATGGCTGGCAAACAGACTTCAGCTGGCACAATATGTAATTTGATCTAAGCATGACACAAGAATGGAGATGCAAGAATTCCTTTTCCCTATATTTTGTATTAACGCACCATGAGTGTCAAACAGACAGGAGAGGAGGAAGAGAGACAGCTTGCATGTGTCTATCTTTCCCTTTCAATCTCTTCTACTCCCATACCATTCCTGTCGCTCATGACTAGCTTTCTGTCACTCCTTTTTTAATACACTCTCCAAGACATTTTACAATAAATGGCACCTTCTAACATTGGGCCAATTCCCCACAGTTTGGAAGAGACAACATACCATTTCCTAGCTACTCTAACAATTCGCTGGGGAAGAGAAGGGTCAAGACACTGCTCCTGCTCATATGCTGTAGCATCTGTCCAAAACACAGGAGCAGCAGCAGCTCCTTTTCTGTACAAACCTCAAGCTTCAAATCCCAAAACAGGGAAAGGATGAGGAATGGGACCAAAACCACAACATGGTCATGATTTGTGATTGCGACATGGCAGACAAAAAAAAAAACCACAAAAGAAAGTTGATGAGCAACACTCGGAGCAGCAGCCCCCTCCTATGCCGCATGCTGCATTGCCATCTTCCCCAGTCTGTTTTATACAGTAATCAAAGGATATTCTGAGCCTCTCAAAATGCCATCAACCCTCATTGAGAATGAAATAGAGCACATCTCCACTGAAGCCTTTACAGCAGTAATCATTACAGCATGCTGGCCTGAACAGGGAGCTCTTACAGACAAAGATGGGTTTTAAGAATAAAATAAAAAAGCCTTCCTAAAATCTGAATAGAAACTTGATGATAATCTCCCAATTTTATTATGCAAGGGGGAAAAGAAACCTGTAATTGTGCACTCTTGGTCTCTTATAGCAAAGAATAGGCTTCTTGATGAAATGCTGAGTTGATTTAGAGCAGGGCTGAGGTTCTGGTGGCAATAATACGCTAAAAGAAATAACCATCCAGCTGATTTGGATAAAATAATCATTTTTTAACGTTCTAAATCTAAACTTCATCTGTGCCTCCTCCCACTTCTCCCCACCACATCTTTTGGAGAGTCTTTTTATAGCTTTGAGAATTTTTTTCCCTCCCCTACCACAGCATTTAACAAGACAGACAGACTCTGGCTAGCAAAGGGCATTTTAGGCTGTGCTGGCATTTATTCCCATTGCATGTGTGTTTAGAAAGTACAGTATTTGGCACAGGATGCCCCAGAGTCCTCCTGCCACCTTACACTTGAAGCATTATCACAGGAGTCACATTGCCATGGGACACTGTGGACAGCATTCTCCAGCTTGTGAGCCCCAACCATCGTGGGCAGACAGGTGTTTAAATGACAACTCCTTGCAGCCCTGCCAGGTGCGTTTCCAAATCACGGCCCCTTGTATTTTCAGGTGCTTTTATTATTTTAAGAAAAATCACAAATACGATTCCTCAGAAACGGACATCTTTCGCTAACAATTTCTGTTTCAAATCTAGTCACTGACGGAAAATTTTCTCCCAGCTCTCATAATTATTTCCTGACTCTGAGTCCACTTTTCCATCTACTGAATTATGTAGAATTGTTTAGCTTGCTGTTTTCCAAGAATGCCTCATCAGTGCAGTGTAGAAATATTTATTACTTACTCTCTTTATATCTATTGACTTTTTTCTTTTCAGGAGAGAAAAGAAAATGGATCAGCTGTGAGCTCTCTTGACTGTTAACACAGCCAGCAGCTATTCATGGATTAAGCAGATGCTGCCTGATTTTAAACCAGTTTATATTAAAGCTCAATAAATGTACATGTCATGCATCAAGGTTTGAAGCAATATACAACTACAGATTCTTCCACCGATACCACTGAGCACTAACTTGCTGCAGGTCTCACCAGGAAGTACTGTGAGCTGGTGATTTGTAATTAAATACATATTAAATTTGTAGAAACCAAAATGCCATTCAACACTTTTGGAAAGTCTGACTCTAAGTCTATATGCCTGAATTCAGGAGCCTGAATGTGACAGAAAACAGCTAACACATTAAAAAAATCCTGTTTTAAGGCACTTGACCTGCAAAACCATGAGGCAATTTGACTAGTTGGTCCTGATAATCTATTCAGGCTGAGAAGGGCTTACTCCTTGAGAAACACCACGCATTTCAGCTGGCCTCATTGCAAAGCAAGAGACTAATTGCCATAAAGCACTTTCAAAGAATTCTTTGTGAAGAGCTGGGCATCATCTATTCTGTTTGAGTCCTCCATATGAATTTTCTTCCTTTTTCCTCTGGCAAACTTAGCACATTTTAAAAAGATATTTAAATACTCATATTCTAAATATACATATTTTGTGAGAAGCTTTCCTTTTTCATGTAAATTATTAAGACTGAAACAATTTTTCATCTAATGTATTTTATAGTGTATTTTTGCATGTTTATTCTTCCTACTTCATTCACCCTGAGTAATGAAACTAGGCTGACTAGTATCAGCCTGGTTCACCTCCTGCTTTTCATGGACAAAGATGGCCTTGTGCTATCTACATTTCCAACAAAGACTAGAAATAGACACAGAAGAATTTCCCAGAATTAAAAAGTTACAGTAGGTAAAGTATTTGTGATGGTCTACTAGATACCAACAAAACACTAACAGCTACTGAGAACTGCTTAATGTAAAAGGCAGAGCAGAACAGAAAGGAGCCTCCTACCACCAGGATGTCATTAAAACTTAGGGAAGCAGAAAATGGGAATTTGAGATCTTGAAAGAGAGCTTGGTGGGACTTCCAGAATTACTCTGAAGGTTTGATGGCAGCAACTGCAGTATCCAGTACGCTGTAGGAAAATACACAAATTCCTACTCTAGTAGGAAAATACACAAAATGTAGTATTTAATGAAAGACATATAGAATGGGTTCATACAAACTTTCCTAACTAATCAAGCAGTTTTTCAAAAAGCAAGATTGCTAATACAGAGATAGCGTCAGTGTAATCTTCTGAAATGTTATGAAACCCTTTGATACAATGTCTAGTTAATTTACAAGTTCATCTGTTCTGGCATTGGAAATTTCATTGCAACACTTGCATAAGGAAGCAACAGAGTCTAGTAGAAGGGCAAAAAAAAGACTACTAAGATTTTCAGAAAGTTTTTGATCACCTTTTAAGGAGAAGGAATTAAAGAAATGGGATAGAAATCAATAAAAAAGTCCACAATCTGACAGACTGCAGTAATAAGCATCAAATTTAAGGAAAGATTTGGTCATATTATTTTTGGGAAGATATTGCAGAAGCAGACAGGTCGTAAACACCACAAATAAACCAAATAAAAATGAGACGACAGTGTTGTCCTTCTTTAACAACAAACACATACAAATGGTACTATTCTACTCAGCCCCTTAAGCAGAAGAGATTTCTGATAACTGGCAGTTCCTTAACCTAGCACAAAAAAGGGTGTGTGGCAGACAGTAATAGGATCCAAACCCTGCTAAAGAGGGCATTAACTGCCCAGTGAGACTTTTCTACGCTGTGATGTATTTTCCATCCCACCTGATACAATCAAGACAATCCTTCTAAAAGACAAACGCCACCTCAAACAGAATTTCTGCACTTGATGCAGAAATTAAGAGACAAGAGACTCTGGCCTATGTTATTGCAGAAGGTTAGACAAAATGCTTGCAATGGCCCCATCTAGCCTTGATATCTCTTCATACAAATTATCTATTGACTTTAGGATGAAGTAGTTTTACTGCCATCAGCCCCACATGGCCAGGACATACCTGGAAAAATAACTAGCTTGAGAGCTTGGGCAGGAACAGTTAACTGCCTTTTCTTACAGAAAAAGAAATGGGGACCAGGAAGGCACTGATTGCTACTAAAGTCCTGGACACAAGGAGAGTCATAGACAAATTGTGACTCCCTCCTGCCACCTTCTTTGCCAAGAGGAAAGGATGCTATAACCAACCGCTAGTTCTCCCCACCTGCAGTGACAGTACCTCTCATACCAGCTCAGCCGTGCTGTTGCACTGGGAAGCGCCTCTCCAAATTCCGACTGCTCTCCAAAATCCCTCCTTCCAGCTGTAACTGAAGATGGCGGAGCTTACAGTCCCCCACCTTCCAAGTCTGCTGTATTTCAGTATGTAAAGGAGGTCGTATTAGACCTCAGATCTGATCTTCTACCACTGGAGCACGGCAGGTGCCTAAGAGATTCAGCCCTGTTACTTAAAAATCTAATAAAAGTTACTTAATTCTGGTAGCGATTCCACTGGGTGAATAGTCCCTATTGTCCATGATAAGCTTTGGAAGGAAAGATGCCATACGCCATACTAACATGAAACACATCTGAAAATCACTAACAACCATCTCCTTTGTAATCTTGTGATTTGAAAATGGCTACCTTTCAAATTCAGAAACCAGAACAAATTAATCATAAAGATAACTTCTTGCCTGGTTTCTCTCTGGAATCATCTTTTTATAGGCAGACATATACAGATGTTCAGCCATAAAAGACTACCAGACCTAATACTGCACCAGGACTGCTGCAGCGGCATAAATGACACTACTCAGGGAACTGAAAACTGGCTTTTGGCATACCAGAGTCTGCTTTAGCCAAGCAGAATAGTCTCCCTGGACACACGAATTAGACGTCTCTGAAAAAAATAGCTTGATATTTAATTGTAGGGTTGACAGGTGCTTCCATGATATATAGCATATGGAATAAAATTACAGGGACAGTATCAGCGAGTAATAAACAGTATAGACAGTTTTCAGCAGGAATTACCCAAGGATTTAGAGCAAAAAGCATCATGGGGTACACAGAGTGCTTTCTGTATTAGTATTATCTCTGTGCACACAGGACAGTACTCGTTACAAAGGAGAT